>CAKNEV010000157.1:0-65322 GCA_930272055.1 Rhizopogon roseolus
GGCCGTAGTTCAGGCACTGATGCCATTTTTTCTGTTGCAGGAGCTATTGAAACACTTGCAGATACATTTGATCAGTCCGGTGGTGTCACTTCTCCGGAGCGCCGTCGCGCTGCCGTTCAGCGTCTCGATCGTCAGACTACAATTGCCGATTCATACCTTGCAATCAAGAAAAAGTCTATTCGTACTCGTTATATTCAGTCAGAGCTTGCAGATTTCTAGGAATTATAGTATTTGTTCTGTGCAAAGTGCAATGACAATAGCAGCTGCTTGTTTTTTCTTTGCGGTGGCTTATGTATGTAGAGTGGCGCAAAACGAGCCCACTGCTTGGTTTGGCCGATTTCGATGGTTAGATTTAGCAACCCAAAAATCAAACCCAACCAAGCAAAAACAAACCCAACTCAGTTGCTGAGCGGGGCCTGATAATTCGATACAAAAAACACATTGACTTCTTGTCGTGTTGTAGAGCCTCAGTGCGCCCATCCGAACATGTCAACTCGTTGTAAACTGGTAAAGATACAAGACAACGTAGTCTATTTTACCAGTCGTATTATGTCAGCATCGTGTTGGTATTAGCGAACGATTCTAATTCCAACATGAGTGATAATTCAATACAAGAATAAAATGGCTGAGCTTATCACAAAAAATCTCTTGGGCGGGGAGTCGAACCCCGCTGTCCCGCAGCCATGTTTCATGACTGCCGGGTCATCGGGATCTATTACTCTGGTACTAGTCAGGGCGGTTTTTTTTATCGAATCATAACATACACTCTTTCCTGCTCCACTGATTATTGCCTTCAATGTTTGGCATATCTTGACCACGTACGCTGCAGAGGACGGTCAAGGTGAAATGTTGTTCAACGTCCGAGTACTAACAAATGTAATATCAACATATTACTAGGTCAGCGACTCATAACTTAACCCAAAATGTATTGATCCATGCACTTCTCGCCATTCGTAATGTGAGTCAACCAGTGGATATCATATTACAGTCCTTTGCAGTGGGCTCGTGTAGATATCGAATGTAAGTAGAATCGTATCGTGAGCATGCGCTTGATACCTTTCACCGGGAAAATATGGGGCGCCTACCATCGAACTGGTACTGATTCACACAAGACGCCAGCGCATGGATTCGTCGCCAGTTTGAACCACACGTCAGGTTTGAGATGGATATGAAGTACTACCGCATTGTTCAAGAAATATATAATGTGATCTATTATTTGTTGGACATAATTTACAAGTAGTGGAAAAAGTCTAAAGATCCATATACATTCTATAAGGTAGATGGAGAATAGGGCTTCTCATCCCTCAATCTCTTACACATCCACCGTCATTATCTCTCTCAACTTGGCAACATCCACCCGTGGAATGAAATCGGCCTCAAATGGCGCTGCTAGTGATACCATAGCGTCGCTGTAAGCGTTCACGTCGATCGGGGCGTCAGGTCGCTCAGCAATGCGGAAAGACCACAGGATGAGTGCAATGCAGATGTACAACGACTGATTTGCGAAGTGCTGGCCGGGACAGACACTGTCAAAGGCGATTGAATATTATTGGTCAGTGGTGTGAGCTATAATTGCAAAGCTTACCGTCTACCAAAGCCAAAAGCGTGGAACTTCATGTCGTCCCTAAGTTGACCTTCCGAATTAAGCCAGCGCTGGGGATCGAAAGTTTCGGGATCTGGGAAGGCGATGGGATCACGAGAAATAGCCCTGAAAAATACAGTAAATAAGGTGGCACATATCGCACAGTAAGGCCTTACCAATGGCACCCAAGGACCTCTGCCCCCTTAGGAATGTAATATCCTTTCTGTACACAAGTGAGAATGTGACATAACACACAAATTCAAGACACTGACCCAAATGATATCCCTACTGGCAAGATGGGAAAATCCTGAGGCATAGTCTAGCACGGTGAGGACCATGGCGAATTGAGTCCTTACCTATAGGAACGACAGGTCTCCATCTCATAGCTTCTAATATGAACGCTCGCAATTGGGGAAGCGAACTTGAATCTTCAAACGTCGGTGCTGTCGTGAAAAATTAGTCAAAAATTCAATGAATTTATACCGATTCAAGCATTACCTCTGTCTGATCCAATGATCATATCGAGCTCTTCATGCACTTTTGCTTGAGCCAGTGGATGGACCGCCGCAGCCACAATGATATTGGTAATTCCAACACCAGTCTTGACTAAGAATCAGTAGGTTCGAAAAGACTCGAGAGTGCCATGACTCACCGTATCAGCACCCGCCCCAAAGAGCGATCCACCAACGTAGCTCATCTCATCTGCCGTGAGCCCGTGTATATTTGTATTCTCCAATAGCGTCTTAGTAAAAGAGTGGCCCGCTTTGCCTTGCTCCTAGGTCCACGAAAAGACATAAGCAAGGTACGTTCATCGAACTAATTGGGAGGCCCTCACCATTTCGCTCTTTACGTGCCCCAGCTGCTCTCTGTACAGTTCTAGTTCCTCTTTGTGCCACTGAATTAGTTGCTTTCCGTAACCGGGCAAGTACCGCAAAAGAGGCACGTAATCGGCGAGATAAGCTCCTGGCCGATTCGAGATGTGGAAATTTTCCATAACTTTTGTGACCCGGACAACTGCGGGATCATCTAAAGAAGTTGGCGTAGTCTTCCCATAGGTTACCCGAAGGATGACTGATGCCGAAAACCTCGAGATAATCATATTCTATGAAATATTCGCGGAAGGATTTCGGAGGGACATACCGATCTCCATGCCTCCGATGGTTCTTCGGGTCATTTAAGAGATCCGAGACGAATTCCCTCGCCTCATCGAATTGCATACCTCGGTATGCCTGCGCTTCCTTTGGCTGGAGATGGGTATGGACCGCTTTGCGGAGGCGTTTGAAGCGTTCACCGGAAGACGTGACAACACGCATCCCTCCAGAGAATAGTTCCGTAGCAATGGACGGAGGACGATCCACCAGCGATCCACCTTCTCTGTCCATGATAGCTGTTGCTGCCTGGTGAAAGGGTCGATATCCGAAGAGACTCGAAAGTATGGACGATTTACCTCACAGCTGCCAATGACGATCACGACTTTGCTGCCTTGTCTAAACGTCACCAGGGGCCCATACGTGCGGACATAGTCTGTGAATGAACGGGCTATGCTAGGAGATTCGGTAGAATCAGCATTGAATATCATGGGTGATGTTTCGAACACTCACTTAACGGGAGGCAGGGCGCTGCTCCACCACCAACGTGGGGGAGGTCCAGGTGGAAGCGAGATGCCGTTCTTGCTAGACATTCCTAGCGAGCGTTTTTTGAATACCCTGACGAGTTGTAGTACCACTACAGCGGCAAGAAGACCAGCAACGTAGTCGTTGTTTATCATACTGGACAGGCTTGAAATGAGATGAGTGAAAGATTTGTCTGATGACGGAGCTGGAGAAAGACGTGTCCAGCATTTTATAGTATTGGGGCTCGGGCTCGGGCTCGACTAATCATCTGAACACAGCGATGTGGTTGTGATGTACCATACGCGACACCATCATACGAACTCTGTAACATGAAACCGATAGGTTGTCGTTGCCCATATTCAGCTACTACCACGCACCTTGCACCCGCGGCGACCCGCCGTGACTTCCCACTGGGCTAGCGCTGCAGTGCCTTTTCACATCCACCCGCAGTCTTCATATTCAGTTGAGATCTTCCATGGGTTAGTAATTTCGCCCATCCCTGAGTGGCCCGTAGTTCTGGTGTTGCGTCGCGCTGTGCGCGCCATACTCAATTCGGTCTATGTTGCGAGCAGAGCCACCTGCATCTTTTGCCCAAATCTTGTGTTTGTGACTGCATGTGATTCACTCTTACCCCGCTTGTGTTTAAATTGTAAGCGCCACGACTCTATTCCGTCGACGTCGGCGAGTGCCTGGGCGCTGTCTCTCGCCCACTTTTATGAATGAAGCCAAGAAGCACCAGGGAGCGCCGGGAAATTCTAGGAAGCCGTTATATTAAAAATACGACCCAAAAAAGATCGTAATGCCACTGTTTGAATAAGCCTGAGGTTTCCAGCGCTACCTTAATGTATCATTCGCGCAAGGATGACTCACCACTTTGATGTATTGCTATCTGTCGTGTGATTGATCGTATCGACTGATACACTGCGGCTATAGACTGCGGAATGCGAGAACAATAACAAAGATGTGGTGCTAAAAGAATTAAAAAAAAAAAAAAAGGAGGAGTGTCCGTAAGTAAAACAAGAAACGTGATGGCAATGAATGTGTTGGCAACAAAGGCCGTGCTCGGGGCATTAATAATTTGAGGAAAGGATGGCCGGCAGTAGCTCGTCCAAGGAAGTTTGAATTTCGCAGCGCGAAGTTAGGACCATGAATAGGTAGCGATGTGTCCGACAGTGACATTGCATGACATTGACGCTAATCAAAGGTAGGCAACGGTGTACTGGTTTCCGGCTGGGAGGTGTCGGAGGAGTACCAAGAACCTACTAGCGCACGGTCGTAGATGCTTACACGGAGCTTAAGTCACTGATCCGGGCACTTGGTGCATCCTCCAGGGTGAGCTTGTGGCGCCAATAACTTGAACTGCCATGCTGGAAGAAAGATGAGTTATGGATGTGAAGTTATGGAACTGAGTTTCAGGTTGACTCAAGTACGTACTGAATTATAACTAGTGACTTGTGGCTTGCGGTGCAGATTTCCCAGGGCTAGCTAAGGCGCAGTCGTTTTGATTTTTGTGAAACAAAGGATACACTGATCACGTTGCGAGCATACGCCTAAGGCGTCATAGCCCCCCGGGTGCCTACCGGTCCTGATCACAAAAGGTGCCAGGCTGCGACCAGTCTGGACTGCAGGGACAAACCTAGTCCTACAGTAAAAAGCTTTTGCCAAATAACCTCAAATAACGGAATCATTTGTTCAGCAAGAATTTTGAGTGCAAGTTTGTTTGCAAGCAACCATGAGCCTCTCCCCACCACTGGTCGCTCCGTTGTTTCCTGCAGGGAGGGAACCCCTTCCTCCAGGATTTACAGAGGAGGACCGTGTACAGCTCATGCAGGCCAAAAAATACCAAGGATGGATGGGTATGGCCATGGAGTCTTGTCCAGTAAAGACGGCCATTGCTGGTGTCGGTGGTAAGTGCCCTCCCTTCGGACGCGCCGATGCTGTAACCCCAAAATTCATCATTAGGATAATTCCGCAGGTCTTGGCATTGGCGCTTTCTTTTCACTCATGTCCTCCTCTTTTGCATACGAGGATCCGTTACTACGGCAAAACACTCAAGCAGGCATGAACAACACTCAAAAGGCCCGTGAAATATTCAAGGAGATGGGTAGAGGGATGTGGAAAACTGGAAAAGGTTTCGGGAAAGTTGGGGCTCTCTTTGCCGGAATCGAATGTGTGATTGAAGGGGTATGTTGCGTTTCATTGTCGTCTTCTGTGACCTGAATCCAATCCTTCATGATCAGTATCGAGCAAAGAATGACATGGTCAACCCAATTGCTGCAGGATTTGTTGCTGGGGGTGTGCTTGCACGAAATTCGGGGCCGAAAGCTGTTCTTGGCGGTGGATTGGCGTTTGCTGCTTTCTCGGCGGCGATAGATTTGTTCATACGGAGGGAACCACCAGAGTAAGCATGAATGCTAGTTTTCTTAGCCAGGTGAACTGACATTCTTGCAGCGACGACTAGTCGCATACATATTATGACATTAGATTAATTTGGTCCTTGCTTTGGATATGCACAAATGCAGGTTGTACATTTGTATATCTGCGCAAGCGCTTGAGTTGAAGCTGAAGACATTCGACATAACTAAAGATCCTGATAAAATTCAAGTCCAACTTCATCATAATGGCAGCTGCGATATAATCGAGTAGCTGCTGCCAGTGTGAGTTGACAGAAATCTTGTGCTTCTTTTCTGTTCTTTTGCTTCGGTGCATGAACGTTTGCGTTGAGTCCGTGGATCAGGAGGTGTAGGATAGCTACTTGTGTAAGTGGAGTCGTTATTATGCTAGCGTTCATTGCTGCCCTGGTGGTAGTTGGGAGAAGCAATTGATTTGATCATTGGGACATGTAATATAAGAACACTATACCTTATTGTACACTATAGTATTCTCCAATAAAATCAATAGTCCTTACCCCCATTCAATCAATGTGTCAATGGATTTTACCCGCACTCAAGCGTTTGATTCAACGATCATATCGAGCTTTTTATGTCTGTGAGTCAACTGGCGGATATCATATTACAGTTCTTTCGTTGGGCTCATGTAGGTGTCGAATGGGCCTCCCTCAATCTCTTACCCATCTACCGTCATTATTTCTCTTAACTTGGCAATATCCACCCGTGGAATGAAATCGACCTCAAATGGCGCTGCTAGTGATACCACATCGTCGCTGTAAGCGTTTACGTCGATCGGGGCGTCAGGTCGCTGAGCAATACGGAAAGACCACAGGAGGAGTGCAATGCAGATGTACAATGACTGATTTGCGAGGTGCTGGCCGGGACAGACACTGTCAAAGACAATTGAATATTATTGGTCAATGGTGTGAGCTATAATTGCAAAGCTTACCGTCTACCAAAGCCAAACGAGAAGAACTTCATGTCGTCCCTAAGTTGACCTTCCGAATTAAGCCAGCGCTGGGGATTGAAAGTGTCGGGATCTGGGAAGGCGACGGGATCACGAGAAATAGCCCTGAAAAATACAGTAAATAAGGTGGCACATATCGCACAGTAATGCCTTACCAATGGCACCCAAAAACCTCTGCCCCCTTAGGAATGCAATATCCTTTCTGTATACAAGTGAGAATGTGACATAACACACAAATTCAAGACACTGACCCAAATGATATCCCTACTGGCAAGATGGGAAAATCCTGAGGCATAGTCTAGCACGGTGAGGACCATGGCGAATTGAGTCCTTACCTATAGGAACGACAGGTCTCCATCTCATAGCTTCTAATATGAACGCTCGCAATTGGGGAAGCGAACTTGAATCTTCAAACGTCGGTGCTGTCGTGAAAATTTAGTCAAGAATTCAATGAATCCACACCGATTCGAGCATTACCTCTGTCTGATCCAACGATCATATCGAGCTCTTCATGCACTTTTGCTTGAGCCAGTGGATGGCACGCTGCAGCCACAATGATATTGGTAATTCCAACAGCAGACTTAACCAAGAATCAGTAGGTTCCAAAAGACCAGAGAGTTCCCACGGCTTGCCGTATCAGAACCCGCCCCAAAGAGCGATCCACCAACGAAGCACATCTCATCTGCCGTGAGTCCGTGTGATTTTGTATTCTCCAATAGCGTCTTAATAAAAGACTGGGCCGCTTTGCCTTGCTCCTAGGTCCACGAAAAGACATAAGCAAGGTATGCTCATTGAACCAATTGGGAGGCCCTCACCATGTCGCTCTTTACGCGCCCCAGCTGCTCTCTGTACAGTTCTAGTTCCTCTCGGTGCCACTGCATTAGCTGCTTTCCATAACCGGGCAAGTACCGCAAAAGAGGCACGCGATCGACGAGATAAACTCCTGGCCGCATCGCGATCCGGAAATTATCCATGACTTGGTTGATACGGACAACTTCGGGATCGTCTACAGCAGTTGACGTAGACTTCCCATAGGTTACCCTAAGGATGACCGATGCAGAAAACCTGGAGATACTCATATTCTATGAAATATTCGCGGAAGGACTTCGGAAGGACGTACCGACTTCCATGCTTCCGATGGTTCTCTGGGTCATTCAAGATATCCAAGATATATTCCTTCGCGTGCTCGAATTGCACACCTTGGTATGCTTGCGCTGCCTTTGGCTGGAGATGGGTATGGACCGCTTTGCGGAGGCGTCGGAAGCGTTCACCAGAAGACGTGACAACACGCATCCCTCCAGAGAATAGTTCCATAGCAATGGACGGAGGACGATCTACCAGCGATCCACCTTCTCTGTCCATGATAGCTGTTGCTGCCTGGTGAAAGGGTCGATTACGAGGAGACTCGAAAGTATGGACGATTTACCTCACAGCTGCCAATGACGATCACGACTTTGCTGCCTTGTCTAAACGATACCAGAGGCCCATACGTACGGACATAGTCTGTGAATGCACGGGCAATGCTGGATGATTCGTTAGAATAAGGATCGATTATCAAGGGTGATGTTTCGAACACTCACTTAACAATAGGCAGAGCGCTGCTCCAGAACCGATGTGGGGGAGGTCCAGGTGGGAGGGAGATGCCGTTCTTGCTAGACATTCTTAGCGAACGATTCTTGAACACTTTGAGGAGTTGTAGTACCACTACAGCGGCAAGAAGACCAGCAGCGTAGTCGGCGTTCACCATGCTGGATAGGCTTGGAATGAGATGAGTGAAAGATTAATGTCTCAGGGTCTAATAGCGCAGTCGGAAAAAGGCATATCCAGCATTTTATAACACTGGGGCTCGGGCTCGACTAGTTAGACCTGATAGAAAGGGCGGTCCGCGTGTAGAAGCTGAGCGTATTTCGCTTCCTCTCACAAGAAGTGGCGGTTTATTAGCTGCACGAGCAAGAATATTAATTCGAACGAAGAACAGCAGGAGCTGACGATTATTCACGCATATTCATCTGCACACTGTGGTTGTGATGTATCATGTCACATGAAACCGATAGTTTGTCGTTGCCCATATTCAGCTACTATTGCACATCTTGCGCCCGCCGTGACTTCCCATTGGGCTAGCGCTGCAGTACCTCTCCACACCCACCCGCAGTCTTCATATCCAACTGAGATCTTCCACGGATTAGCAATTTCGCCCATCCGATATGTCGCATCAAGGTACGCTGACTTACCTCATTCCTGCCATGCCTGAATGGCCTGTAGTTCTGGTGTTGCATCGCGCTGGTGTGCGCCATACTCAGTTCCGTCTATGTTGCGAGTAGAGCTGACTGCATCTTTTGCAGAACCCCTAGCTGTGCCCAGAACCTTGTGTTTGTGACTGCATGTGATTCGCTCTTACCCCGCTTGTGTTTGCGTTGTAAGCGCCATGACTCCATTGCGTCGATGTGGGGTGTCTGGGCGCTGTGTCTCGCACACTTTCAACACCCTGTATGAATGAAGCAAATAAGCACCAGGAAGCGCCGGGAACTCCTAGGAAGCCATTGTATTAAAAATACGATCCAAAAAATACCACCGTTTGAATAAGCATGGCAGCGCAGCCATCATGTTGACCTGAAGGCGAACAGGAGGATGGACGAATGTGCGAGACCGAGTTACCTAGGTCTGTGGATGAATGAAGATAATAATGATTCCTTCTTTACCGTACAAGTTTTGTTGCGGAAATGTCCCGCCGATGAGGCGAACCCTCTACGCATAGCATGTATTATATAAGCACATGCGTCCCCCAATGACCCACTGAATTGTAACTTGTGTCTCAACTCTCCACGACCACGATGCCCAAATCACCTGCAGAGGTTATTCTCGAGAAAGCGGATAAGAAGGCAAACTCTTCGACCGGATGGTTCTCTTCTGCGTCAACCAAGTGGGAGGATGCAGGAGATTTGTACCAAACAGCCGCTAATACTTTCAAAGTCGAGAAGCAATTCAAGGCAGCTGGCGACGCATTCTCAAGAGAAGCCGAGTGCAGAGAAAACTGCAAGGAATTGAATGATGCAGCGAATGCTTGGTGGAATGCTGCCAAGGCATATAAGAAAGACGACCCTCCCTGTATGTTTTGCTGTACTACCCTTCTATGCAACTGATACTGATCCCGGATCTTCAGCGGCGATTCAGGCTTTGAGCTGCACCATCACGCATCTTACCAGCTTGGGCAGGTTCCGCCAGGCAGCAGACAGAGAGAAAGATATTGCCGTGATTTATGAACAGGACTTGCACGACCTTGCAAAGGCATCTGAGAGCTACCAGCGAGCTGCGGAGTGGTATGAACAGGAGGAAGCTGCTGCGTATGTAGTTTTTTCACAGAGAAAATGATAGCTCACTTCGTCGCAGAACTGCTAGCGCATGTCGCAAGAGTGCCGCGGACCTATGTGCTCAAATTGAGGATTACAGAGGGGCCATACTACTCTACGACCTGGTCGCAAATTACGCACTGAAGTCAAACTTGACGAAGTACAGCGTGAAAGATTACTGGTTGCGATCAGGTCTTTGTGCACTCGCCATGAGAGTATGTTTCTGATCGATGCGGCCCTCACACATGTTAATCATTATTCAGGATGTCGGGAAAGCACAACGAGACATAGAGAGCTTCAAGTCGAAAGATATCACCTTTAGCGCAACCCGAGAGTGCAAGTTCCTAGAGGACCTTTGCAGATTCGTAATGGACGGTGATGAGCAAGGCTTTACGGGAGCAGCCTTCGAATATGATCAGGTTACGAAACTGGATGAGTGGAAAGCAAGTATATTGATGAAGATCAAGAGGACACTCAAAAACGAAGTAGATATTCTCTGATAATTTGAGATGGATTTGACTTGGGCCACTTACGGCTCTCTTGTATCTGTACATATACGTGCTTCGGAGAGGTTCGATAATGCGGTGTATGTCGCGCCTCGAAGTTTATATTCCTATTCCATGTAAGGAACGAGGAGGTTATATACATAGATGTGGACAAATATTGTTCTTCCAATCGTTGGCTGTCTGGCAAATCTGGTAAGTACAGTCAGGCAGCGAAAACAGATGATCATTAATAAACAATGCCAAGAGAGGGGGATATGCAGCGAGTTGAGTGATACATAGCGCAGTGTTAATTAGCGTCGTCGATAGCATTGGAGGGTATGAAGATGCAAAGTAGAAAGTGGACAATGGCAAACATTCTAGTTGAGATAACCGCGACACTTTGCAGACCCACATAAGCAAGGGATCTTATCTTGCTCGATAGGGAAATGGTAATCTAAGCATGTTGCGTCAGTAGGAGACGTAGAGAAATTACGGTGCATAACTGACCATAAGTAATTTCATCGCCCAGTTCGATGTCCTGCTTGGCATAGATGACTATCTTCTTCTCACCGTTAATAGTGATGATCTTCGCCGTGCAATTCGGATCGCAAGAATGGTTAATGAGACGTCTTAGGAAGTCTCTCAATCAGTCTCTGGATCACATCGGGTGCGAGAGGAAGCTCACCCAAGATTGCCCTTCTTCGTGGCGTCTACCACAAGGTCCTCGTCGATACGGAACAAGTAACTGCTTCCGATACCCTGGCGTTCATACACCTTTTCACGCTTGTCGGCGACTTGCGCGCGGATGATTTCGCCAACATACTCGATGACCATCTCCCCTCGTGCGATCCTTTCCATAGCGTACAAGCCCCAATCATGGATGGGAGACCGGGCAAATCGTAGATGCTTTTTCCGCGTCTGAAGCTGGTTGAATTTGATACTCAGCTCCATAGCGGCGTTCTCTCCCTTCGAAAGAGCCACAGCACGCTGCACCTGGTTGATCTCCTCCAAGCCTTGAGCGCGTCGGCGAGCATTAGCGCGATTCGAGCGGGAAGAAGTGACAGCTTGTACGGGTGCCTCAGTTGGGGCGACGGACTCAACGTTCGTAGACCGCAGGGCATATTGGGCGACATAGGCAGATTTCTCTGCGTGAGAAATCTCGTAGTAACCTTCGGTACGTGCTGAACCCGTCAAATGCTTCCGGAACGCTGGTAAAGCATCGGTGGTAGGCGGTGGGGCGCTCGACGCGGCTTGGGAACCACTCGAAATAGCCAGCCGACAGAAATATAAATCTTCGTCGTCGTCGCATATATCTTCCGGAACAGGACTTGGAGGTCGCGGTGGTTCTGACACGGGTGAAGGCGAGCGCGAAACTGAATCCAACTTTGAGATGTGTATCGTGGTTGTAGCCGGAACATCGAAATCCGATTCGTCAGGTCGGATGATCTCGTCGACGACCACCTTGGCGACTGCCTTTCTCTTGGTGACCTTTTTCTTCGGCAGGGGTTTCTCATGCTGTAGTTCCTCAAGTACGACATCCTTCTTCAGCTTCTTCTTGACAGGCTCCTGCTCCTCATCGTGAACCTCAGAAACGGCCCGCTTTCGGAGCTCAGGAACAACATTCTCGTCATCCTCAGACTCCAAGTCTTCCTCAGCAACCTTGGTAACCTTCGCGACAATGTCTTTCTTTCGCTTTTTCTTTGGTGGCTCCATGGGTGCTGGCTCCTCTGGCTCCACGGGTGCAAGCTCTTCTGGCTCGATATGCGGGGCTTCCTCTTCGACCACTGCTGCCTTAGCCTCCTCCTCCCGGATTCTCTTGGGTTTCCGGAAGGAAAGTCCTTTCAAACCTCGCTTTTCAACTGGCCGTTGCTCGCTGGCTATCTCTGGACCCTCCCTAGCTTTTGTCTCTGCAACTTTCGCCTTCTCATCCGCGACCAGCTTCCGCAGATCAGTAGCGACCACCCGCTCAGTGATATCCTTCTCCAAAAGAACCGCAAGCTCCTTGACAATAGTGTCACCTGCGTGCCGAACCATCTCCTCTTGTGTCCAACTGGTCTTTTCGGTGGCCACATATGTGACATGAGAAGGGGGCGGACAAGCAGACAGCGTTACCGAGTGGTGTCCAAGGGTTCGTGAGCCGAGTACCATAGCCGCACGACGTGCAGAATCGCTTGTCTGGAATGCAACATACCAAGCGTTGTGATCTCGGAGTACACAGTCGACCTTGAAGTCCTTGAAGAACGTGCGTACATCCTCCTCGCGGATAGATGTCATGGCACCACCGGTGAGGTCTATTCGGACATGCTCAAAGCCGTTCTTGGCAAGGGCGTCAGTGACGGTGGCACTGGTGGCCTCTCTTTGCTGCTGGTGACGCCCTTGTCCTGGGCGACGGGAGATAGGCGAAGGTGAGCGGGAAGAAGGGGATGGACCGCGGTAGTGTGAAGGACGACCGCGAGTATGGACCGGCGTTGATGAAGAAGACATTGAGGATGCAATAGGCGCAAGGTCATTCGCTGCTGCGAAACGACTACTCAGTGCTGAATTCATCATCTTAGCTTTTGTCATGACAGGCGGTGGTTTTCTGCTACGGGAACGAGGAGGTGATAGGCGTCCGTTCGTGTAGGGTATATGTGCAGGGCGGGGTGGGAGCTGATGACTCGGTCGCCATGAGGTCTGGACGGGTGTATGTGCTGAGCTGGGGGTCTGGGCTGTCGGTATGGATGGGGGTGCGGGTAAGGGTGCAGGAGGAAGCGTCGGAGCCTTAGCTTCCTTCTCTTTTCTCCTTTTCTCGTCTCGTTCGCGTACTTTCCGGTCTTCCAACTCTTTTCGCACTGCCTTCAGTTTGAGACCTTCGCCGTCAAAAACCACTTTCAGTTCCTCCCCATCAGCCATTCCCATGCCTGCACCAAATTTCTTTCCATGAGCGCGCTCTACACATAACTTCGCCTCCTCATGTGTCTGGTACCGGATAAATACGATGCCCAATGCGACCCCTGTCGCCATGTCAATTTGTGGATCGAATGACGAGATCTTGCCATGTGCACCGAAGACGCGACGAATTTGCTGCGTTGGTGTTAAGGGCGACAAATTCATGATCAGCACGGCTGTGGAGGGCGGTGGACCTGTTGAGTTTGCATCATACTGCAAAAATGCATCAATAAGGTCATTACATGATGGAGGTAATACCACATACCTCATACCGGGCCTCATGAAACACTTCTCTGTGGGGACGCCTCTTGTATCCTAGTGCCTTCCGCGGATCAGCTGGGGTAGGTTCTGGCTCACCCTCAATCACTTCCCCGTTATATCGCGTGACAGTCTCCTTGCCCTTGCCCTTACCCTTGATCCGTGGCTCATCGGAACCACCAACCTGCGTAACTCGAATTTTCTCGGTCAATACACGGAAACGCCCGTCGCGGTCCTTGTCAATGGCGGGATCATAAATGACTTTAAAGTTCTTTCCTATAGGATATTCGGAGCGAGAAGGCGGCCATGGAGGGGGAGGGGGAAGCGAGTAGAATTTAGGCGGCGGAGGTTTTGACGATGGTACAGCGAGTTCTACAGGAGGATGTGGATCTGGGGATCTAGAGGGTAGGGGTGAAGGCGCATAATTTGGTAATTCCCGTGGCGGGGGTGAAGGAGGATGTATAGCAGATACTGGCGGAGGCGGGGGCGAAGGAGATTGAGCAACATATACTGGTGGGGGCGGCGGTGGTGGAGAGGGAGGCCTTGACGTAGGCGGGGGTGGAGGAGGACTACATGATGGGGTAGCTGGAGGAGGCGCTGGAGGAGGAGGAGGCGGAGGATTGGGCGGTGGTGGTGGATTGTCTGAAGGCGGTGGTCCTGACGGTGGAGGAGGAGGAGGAGGAGCTTCAGAAGGTTGGGGTGGTTGAGGACGTGATTCGGTGAGGGATGTTCGTCGATTAATCGAAAAGGATATCTTCACAGGTTGATGTGGTCTCACGCCATCAGCAACAGTTACAGGAGCAACTTGACTTGTACTGGCGACTGGCGAAGGTTCGGTATGGCTATGCAGTGGTGAATCCGATACATGTGGTTTTGACTGTAAAAAAATAGTAATGAGTTAGAAAATCACGTCCTTGAATGTCTTTTAGCGTACGCTTGACGTTGACCAGGAAGAATCCACTTGTTTACCCTTCTGCGTCGATCTTGGACCTGTGGGTGCATGTATACTGGCTGTAATTGTTTGAGTCCCAACGTAACCATTCACTATAGGCTTGCCGGCTGGTTTACCTCGGGGCTGAGTTGGGACGCCGTTCAGGAGGCGTGGACCTGTTGGTGGGGGAGCACCAATTTTGCTAGTTCCAGCACCAGGTGAAGTCGATGTTGAAGGCGTCGAGGTCGAGGCTTGCTGTGACGATGAGCCAGGTAAAGTACTCAACAGCGCTCTTGGTCCTTTGGGAGGCGCTTTACCAGACATTAAACCAGCCTAACTAACATGAACAACGCTCAAATATAGAAACTTTTTTCGTTTTTACTGTGCGTTTGGCGTCGAGAAACGTGCAGATAA
Organism: Rhizopogon roseolus; assembly: GCA_930272055.1. Taxonomy (NCBI): domain Eukaryota; kingdom Fungi; phylum Basidiomycota; class Agaricomycetes; order Boletales; family Rhizopogonaceae; genus Rhizopogon; species Rhizopogon roseolus. The sequence continues at coordinate 14,916 of CAKNEV010000157.1, forward strand.
GGGAAGGCGGAGGATGAGAGGATCGTGGACAATGTCAAGCGTGAGGTCGCACAAACATTGGGTCACCACCACGGCAAACAACGACCAAGCCACACGCTTTCCTCTTCCCGCCATTTTCATTCTACTTGGACCCTTCATACAAATCCTTAGGAAACTCACGAGGTATCCAAAATCTATCGACCACATCTTTCTCTCCCACTAGGTGTCCTCAGCTCAAAAATCCACCTCAGAAAAGTATCAGTCCTTGACTGGACGCTACCGCATCGACGGACGAGAGAAGCGCCGGAACGACCAGAAGCAGATGCCACGTAGGAAGTTTTTCGTTTGCGTTTGGTTGCTGCACAAGAAATTTACTTCAGCGCCACATCAGAGCCACACAAAGGCCACGAAGTTTCACTTTTCAGTGCGTAAAACTATTCTGAAGCTTGCGACTGCGAGCACTGGTGCTGACAAGGGATGTGATCGCGAACATGGAGCTTGAAGCTTGAAGGGTAAACCTTGAACTGACGTGAACAACATTGTCAGTATACTTGGCGCAAATGACCAATTCGATCCATCCGCATCTCGACCTTATCGGCGGCGACTGTCAGTCCTATTCATGGCCAGCTCTTGGTATCTTGTAGGCTGGTATGAATAACACGAGTTTTTTTACAAAACATCTGAACGACCAGATTAATTCAACTAGACTCTTCAAAATAGTACCTCTTTCACGGAGGCTTGGTCCCATATATTTTACTTTCTTTTAGTTTTGTTCTGTTAGCAGGCCTACGATCTGCGTCTCCTTCAGGATGTTTTAAGTTAGTACCGCAAGAGGCAGGTCCACGCAACCCCATCATAACCAGTACATGACACAGTATGACGAGACAATAGGGCACTTATTTGCTCCCAACAGCTACCAAAGGTTGGTGGATATCGTGGGAGGTTGTCGGGAATATTCCTGTTGGAGTTTACACGTTCAGCAGATCTATATGTATGATACTGTCCGAATCTGCGGAATTAAATAAAAACTAAATCATGTTTCTTGAGCTCTGCTTAGTCCTTGTGTATCGATACAATTGATAAATTAGTACTTATAATGAATTCAGACATGATTGGCGTGATGCATGATAGCGATGAAAGAATAAACATTCGTGACCTTTTGCAAAGTACAAACAGTAAGTACTACTTGGCATAAAAAGCTAGCTTACAGCCATTTGCAGAACAAAATCCGAATTTCAATGTATTACAAATTTAGAGCCTGATTGCATGCAGCGATGTTCATTCGTTGACCGTCGGCAGTTGAAAAATTGTGGTCCGACTCGTATTTTTTGGGATTGGCTTTGTGTTCTGCAACTTGAAATGGCTGTAACTCGCGGCGGCCGAGCTAAACAAGCTTGTACTACATGTGCTGCGACATGATGCCATCAGCCCGAGATCCTGAGATCCATCGAAGGGCCACGTTTCATCAAGGGGCCTCAAAAAACAAAGCATTGCACTACAGCCACTTTCGCTCGGCTATGGGTTTCCTGATGCCTCACTGTATGCAAGGCCAACAAACTCCAATTCAATACTCACTACAGTACACATGCTCATAATGCATACCGTCGGGACCGTCAACTGTATGCATTGTTGGATTCATTATATTAGTATGAAGGGATCTTATGTATCAGGCTAATAACAGTTAGAAATGAGGGGGCCAAGATCTACGGTGATGCTTGATGCGATAATACTTAACTTTCTTGTCCTTTTTTTAATTGAACTGTCACACCAAAGACTGCAGCATGACATTGTCGGGAACGGCATTGTGCCTCAATTTTTACTGCCAGAGCCCTCGAGTTGCGCATGTTGAGGCCACGGTTGCAGCACATCGACATGTTGTTGTGGACGTTTCTTGGTTACCTTCACCTCAACCCGCCAATGCAGGCTAATCTAAAAATGAATGATTGAATGATTGAATCAAACGGTTCACAATGTTGCTCAATGATCGAATATTTAGTGCTGAATTTGATTTCAGCTGAGCGCGCAATGTCGCATTGGCAAGATGTAATAACTGCATAGTCATCCGGGCCCATCGATCATCCTTTTTGGCTTCGGCAGTGCTTGGACCCATGGTTACAATGTAATAATTGCACAGTCATCTGAGCCTCATCTTTGATCTGAACTAGAAGTCTGGCCGCATGGACTCACTGTGTAATAACTGGACAGTCATCCGGGCCTCATCTTTTATTTAAACTTCCAGCCCTGGCAATGCGTGGACCCAACATCTTCCCGACATCTCCTCTGCCTGGCACATTCCCTGGTACTCTGGTCAATGTCAAGTTCTCCTACAAAAACAGTATCTTTGGTCGATATAAATGATTTCCATTCCCCCAAGCTCGCCCCTAGCCAAGGAGGGTCAGCCATCCCAGATGCGATTGAGGATCAAATTGAGACCACAGATGATGATGATTGGGAACGCGACCCAGTCAACCCCAGAAATTGGTCTCCGACAAATAAATGGGTAGCAACTACACTCGTCAGTTAGCTTCCACCGGTGAAATCATCAGAATCACTGAGTTCCCGAATTCATAACAGGTCTCGTTGTACACCTTTGTCTCTCCTTTGGGAAGTTCTATGATGGCGCCTGGCTTGCTCGACCTGGCCATAAAATATGACATAACCAATCCAACAGTCATAGCGTTAACCTTGAGTATCTTCCTTTTGTCGTTCGCTATTGGACCTCTGTTTTTGGCTCCCTTGTCAGAAATGTACGGACGTGCATGGGTGCGTGGTGCTCTTCGCTGGTTGAACCGATCTGCCTTAATCGTGTTAATCCCTTCAAGGTGTTCCATATAGGGAACCTTCTCTTCCTCGGATTCAATCTCGGCTGTGCGTTAGCACCCAACACGGCATCTTTTATTGTTTTCCGATTTCTGGGTACGTCATAAACCTGCCAGACTCGGGGTTTTTGTTCACTATTCGCAAAGCTGGACTTGCGGGGAGTGCACCCATAGCATGTGGTGGAGGTGTCATTGCCGACCTCTTCGCGGAACGGGAGCGTGCCTCGGCCATGGCACTATTCAGTCTTGGTCCCTTGATGGGTGCGTTTTACAATGCGTAACTTTGATTCAAGCTCAGACATCTGGAAAGGTCCCTGTTTTGGGCCTATTATGGGAGGTTTCATCACAGAGACAATCGGCATTCAGTATGTCTTCTATCTCACCGCTGGCCTCTGCGGTATTGCCGCATTGCTTGGCATCCCTTTCTTGAGGGAAACGTATGCGCCGGTTATCAGGCTTCGCCTTCATAAAGTGTCATCGGACCCCGAAAAGGCAGCGATAGAACATCCCGCTCTCGCCATGGGCAAATGGACTTACTTATGGATTAACCTCAAACGACCGGTCGTAATTTTTTTCCGGAGTTTCATATGCTTCATCCTGAGCTTGTACATGGCTCTGTAAGTTTACTTTAGTTGTCACCTGATTAACTAATTAAGCCATATGTTTAGGATGTACGGTCAGTACTGGAAAATGCTACATCAAATCATACAGACTAATATGCTGTGCCAGGTATCTACTACTTGATGTTTACTACTTTCCCAGGTGATATTACATTTCTCCAATACTACAAGAACAATTATTTACATCTTCCGTCCAGCCCTTTTCTCGGAAGTATATCACTTCAGCACCGGTTTGAGCGGCCTGGCGTACATTGGGGTTGGTATTGGATTCCTATCTGCAACCGTATTTGGGGTCAAGCTCTCCGACAAGATATACATATACGTGTGTCAAGGCCGCCTTCTACTCTGACCTTGTCAACTGAACCGCTTTTGATAGCTTGCTAAAAAGAATGGAGGAATTGGTAAACCAGAGATGCGCGTGCCTGCGTTGATATTCGGCTCGCTCTTTGTCCCAGTAGGGGTACTGTGAGATAATTTCCCAGGCTCTTATCTTTCTCCCAATCTGACCCATGTTAGTTGGTATGGCTGGTCGGCCCAAGCTCACATCCATTACATCATGCCAATCATCGGTACCGCTATATTTGGATTTGGATTGATGACAACTTTGTAGGTGGGCCCATATTCTAGTACCGTTCACTTTTGACCTCTTGTAGCCTCCCGATCCAACTATACCTTGTAGACACGTTTACCTATGCGGCAAGCGCTGTGGCAGCTGCTTCTGTGAGTCTCTTTTACCCCTGATTCCATCGTTTACTGAAGACGCCGTCAGGTGTTCCGTTCGTTGCTTGGATTTGCATTCCCACTGTTTGGGGAACAGATGTTTGCCAGACTCGGCTATGGTGGAGGTAATTCATTGCTCGCAGGCCTTGCCATTGCCATTGGTATACCGTTCCCTATCTGGATATATTACGCTGGCGAAGGCATTCGCGCAAAAAGCTCCATGGCCCGATAATACAAGATCATAGTCACGACATGATGTAACCCTCCCGAAACGCGATGGATCTAATCGACATTAATACCAGCTTCATTCGTCGAGTCAGATAACTAGTACATGAACGTTTACGCGGCCAACTGAAATATAGTGCGACAAGGATTATGTATGTACGGCAAATATACTACTTTAGCTCATAACGTTGCACGGGAAATGCACAATTTTCACTTAGTGCTGAATAACATCACAATAACAACACATTCGTTTCGGATCTACTCTACTATATACTCTATGTCTTTATCCATAAGGCCTAAAATTATTATTATTTATTTTGTTTGGGAGTCCGTTGCAGCGGCAAAAGCAATGGAAATGCACAATTTCGTCACGCTATGTCACGCGCGGCATTCTTATGCAAGTTCAACTCTCCTCCCGGACTTGCATTATGAAGGCTCGTATAAAAGACCAAATGGTGATGGCATTCTCACAGGAACGTTTGGTTGGCAGATTGTGGTATGTACGTGTTTAACCTTGTTCAACATTCCGCCGCAGGATTATACTTATCAGTTGTGGCGTCGATAATGGTGAATTCAATGCCGGAGTGCAATGCCATCGATGACTAGTACTTGAGAAACTTTATCAAGCTTCAGCAAGATCTTAGGCTAGGGCTTCTCAGAACGACCACGTAAAATGCTTGATAATACTACTCGCAAGGTGAATGAACCATCACCCAATACTTATTAGACTGTAACCAGACGGCGGACCTAGGCGACTTTGGGCTGCTGGTCGGGCTTGAAGCACTCACGTGAACGTGCTGGAAGACCGGCAGAAGATAGAGCCGACTCTGATAGCTGTTACAAGCAGCTAATATGATCAAAAATCCCGTGGTTTTTCATATCGGTTGAGGTGTGTGGCGTTTCGGGCTGACTTTACTTTGCGAATAACCACATGTGGATGGGGAACGGGCTGCTTCTAGGACCTTGCCACCAATGACAGTGCTCCGGGTTGCTTCGGTGTCTCGCGCGTGAACGTAAAGGACAGCGGCACTTGAACTGAGTTCGACTGGTGCTGTCCAGATTATGACGAAGGTTCAGACAGAGGGTGTAATATTCCTCTCTGTCACCCGCGTCAGGCTTCCGATCTCTATTTAAGCAAGGCTTCTGGTCTCCGACATATGTGGTCCCACCATCTTCCTGTCGTTTTCTCTACCCGGCACACTCGATGTTGGACTCTCCTACAGGATCAGTATCTTTGGCGACATCCCATACTCACGTATTCGTCGAAGACGATGCTAATCTACATTCTCCTAAGCTCGTCGGCATTGAAGGCGTACCCGCTACCGAAGGCGATAAGATCGAGGACAAAATGGAAGGCAAAGATGATGACGATTTGGAATACGACCCATTGAATCCAAGGAACTGGTCTGCGGCAAATAAATGGACGGCGACTATACTCGTCAGTTAGCTTCCATCAGTGATTTCAGACCATCAGGATTACTGATTTCTCGATTTCATGCCAGGTCTCGCTGTACACCTTTGTCGGGCCGTTAGGATGTTCTATGATGGCGCCTGGCTTACTTGACGTGGCCATAAAATACGATATAACAAATCCAACAGTCCTAGCGTTGACTTTGAGTATCTTCCTTCTGTCATACGCTATTGGGCCTCTGGTCATGGCTCCCTTATCGGAAATGTATGGACGTGCGTGGGTACGTTTCTTCGTATTTACCTCTACCCGTCCCTCTCCAATACCTTCAAGGTGCTCCACTTAGCGAACCTTTTCTTCGTGGCATTCAATGTTGGCTGTGCGTTATCACCGAACACGATATCTTTTATTATTTTCCGATTTCTAGGTAGGCCCGAGCCGCAGACCTAGCAGACTCGCAACCTATGCTCACTATTTGCAAAGCTGGATTTGCAGGGAGTGCACCCATAGGATGTGGCGGAGGTGTCATTGCTGACCTCTTCGCGGAACATGACCGCGCCTCGGCCACGGCACTATTCAGTCTTGGTCCATTGATGGGTGCGCCTCGCTATGTGCCACTTTGACTGAAACTTATACATCTGGCAAGGCCCCTCTCTCGGGCCTATTATGGGAGGCTTCATCGCAGAGTCAGTCGGCATACAATATATTTTCTATCTCATTGCTGGCATCTCTGGTATTGCCGCAGTACTTGGCATCTCTCTCCTGAGGGAAACGTATGTGCCAATTATCAGGCTTCGCCATGACAAAGTGGCACCGGACTCCGAAAAGGCAGTGGCTGAACATCCTCCCCCCGCCCCGCACCACACGAGCAATTGGGCCTACTTATGGACCAACCTCAAGCGACCGGTTATGATTGTCACTCGGAGCTTCATATGTTTCATCCTGAGCTTGTACATGGCTTTGTGAGTTTACTTTGGTTGTCACGCGGTTGGTTGATTGATTCATATGTTTAGGATGTACGGTCAGTATTGGCAAACATTACGTCAAATTATGCAGACTGATGCATGTGTCAGGCATTTACTACTTGATGTTTGCTACTTTCCCCGGTAATACAATATCTCCCAGTACTACGAGAACAGTTACTGACATCTTACGTCCAGACCTTTTCTCGGAGGTATATCATTTCAACACCGGAATGAGTGGCCTGGCGTACATTGGGATTGGTTTTGGATTCCTATCCGCCACCGCATGCGGCGTCAAGCTTTCCGACAAGATATACATATTCGTGTGTCAAAGCTGCATTCTATTCTGACCTTTTCAACTGAACCACTTTTTGATAGCTTGCGAAAAGGAATGGAGGAATTGGTAAACCAGAGATGCGTGTGCCCGCGCTGATATTCGGCTCGTTCTTTGTCCCAGTAGGGATACTGTGAGATCGACTCTCGTGGTTTTGTTTTCTCCCAATCTGACCTATGTGACCTATGTTAGTTGGTATGGCTGGTCGGCCCAAGCTCACATCCACTACGTCATGCCAATCATTGGTACCGCTATATTTGGATTTGGATTGATGACAACCTTGTGGGTGTATCAATACGCTAATATTTATCACTTCTGATCTCTTGTAGCCTCCCTATTCATTTATACATCATAGATACATTTACTTATGCTGCGAGCGCTGTATCTGCTGCTTCTGTGAGCCTCCCTCACCCCTCATTTCATCGGGCGTTCACTAAAAACGTCATCAGGTATTTCGTTCGTTGTTTGGTTTTGCATTTCCCCTGTTTGGGGAACAAATGTTTGACAGACTTGGCTATGGTGGAGGCAATTCATTGCTCGCAGGCCTTGCCATTGTTATTGGTATACCGTTCCCTATCTGGATATATTACGCTGGCGAAGGCATACGTGCAAGGAGCTCCATGGCTCGTTGATAATTACATGATGTACACCCACTAGACGCGATAGATCGGGACGAGATTGGTGCTGGCTTCATTTTTGCGCTAGTTTACCCGGCCAACTGAGTAATGTTAAAGCTTGGTGTAGCGCGAGAAGGATAATGTAGATATATTGCAGACAGATTACTTTAGCTCTTATCATAGCTGTAACATATTTAAGATACCCACCATATTAGCACCTTAGTGGTGCAGTGTCCTTGTGTAACACGGCCAGACTGCTGTCCAATTAACTGTTACACCAAAAGGTAGTAATACCGAATGATTATTATTCAGTTTCGCTGGCAGTATTTATGTTGATTATGGGAACTCAAGTAAGCAGCGCAGTGCTTACAGCCTGACCTTGCTTGCATTAATTAACGATCGGCGTTAAAGCTTGTTAATTTTGCTGACTATCAAACTAATGATCTTCCGGAAGCACGGGAACCTTCCGCAAGTGCGGGAACTCTTCGGAAGCGGAATGCAACATGCTCCGTGCTCAGCATCATGCACCGTGACTCAGACTTGTCCTACGTCCGAGTTGACACTCGTACATGTGACAAACTCATCACTCATCTTCTACTTTCAACAAAGCCACACCGAGAACAAGTACTGTAAGTTGAAGGTCAATAGACTATTATTCAACACTTATACTTATATTGTAACAGATTATTACAGACCGCGCACTTATCAGTGATTATTAGTAGAAAGCGACTTTAAACTACCAGTGGAGGTTTGAGGTGCTCAACATGTGTGGAACGAGCTCGAGGCCGGCAGAAGGAGCCGACATCATTGCAAGCAGCTAGCATGTTGAATCCTGCGGTTGGGCCTACTTATCGGTCGAGGTGTGTGAAATTACATTGGTTTGACGTTTGACACCTGTGCCTAGGAAAACATCTCGGGCCCCGGCGTTCAACTATTGGAATGGGATTGAATTACTAAGTCTGACTTGTGTAAACGGTTCACAACGTCCACATGTGGATGTGGGACTGGTGACTCTCGGTCCTCTCCGCCAATGACAGTACTCCGAGTCCCTTCGGCTTCACGCGTAAACGTAAAAGACCGAGTCAAACTGGTGCTGTCAGCATCGTGACCAAGGTGGGGATACAAGATGTAATACTGTTCAGTCAGACTTTCTTCTTCTATTTAAATAGGACTTCTGACTCCCCGAGATGTCTGGTCCCATCGTCTTCCCGTTGTCTTCCCTACCTGGCACGCTGGTCAATGTCGGGCTCTCACACAAGAACAACGTCTTTGGCAACCTCCCATACTCACGTGTTAGTCGAAGACGATGCGAATGATGTTCATTCTCCTCAGCTTTCCGGTAACGAAGGCATGTTTACCATCCCAGACGATAAGATCGTGGATAAAATTCAGGACGAAAACGATAGTTGGGAACACAACCCTCTCAATCCAAGGAATTGGTCTCTGGCAAATAAATGGATAGCAACTACACTCGTCAGTTAGCTTCCATCGGTCAGATCAGATCATCAGGATTACTAATTTCCCGATTTTGTACCAGGTCGCGATGTATACTTTTGTCGCACCATTGGGAAGCTCTATGATGGCGCCTGGCTTGCCCGACACAGCCATAAAATATGGCATAACTAGTCCAACAGTCACAGCGTTGACTATGAGTATCTTTCTGTTGTCATTCGCTATTGGACCTCTGTTCATGGCTCCCTTGTCGGAAATGTATGGACGTGCATGGGTACGTGGTGCTCTTCTTCGTAATTAGCTGAACACGTTCACCTCAATACATCAGGTGCTCCACTTAGCGAACCTTTTCTTCCTTGCGTTCAATATCGGCTGTGCGTTATCACCTAACACAACATCTTTTATTATTTTCCGGTTTCTAGGTACGTCATAGACCTACCAGAGCCGTAACTTTAGTTCTTAGTTAAAATTTTTCAAGCTGGACTTGCGGGAAGTGCACCTCTGGCATGCGGTGGAGGTGTCATTGCCGACCTCTTTGCAGAACGCGACCGTGCCTCGGCTATGGCCTTGTATAGCCTTGGTCCCTTGATGGGTGCGTTTCACAGTGTGCAACTTTGACTAAAACTCAGACATCTTGCAAGGTCCCTGTCTCGGGCCCATTATGGGAGGTTTCATCACAGAGTCAGTCGGCATACAGTATGTGTTCTACCTCATCGCTGCACTCTGTGGTGCCGCATCAGTGCTTGGCATCCCTCTCTTGAGGGAAACGTATGCGCCAGTTATCAAGCTTCGTCTTGATAAAGTTATATTAGACCCTGAAAAGGCAGCGGCAGAACATTCTGCCCTCACATCACACCACATGAGCAGTTGGGCCTACTTATGGATTAACCTCAAGCGGCCGGTTATACTTGTTACCCGGAGTTTCATATGCTTCATCTTGAGCTTATACATGGCTCTGTGAGTTCCCTGCAGCTGTCACGCGGTCAGCTGATGTCATATATTTAGGATGTACGGTTAGTATTGGCACACGCCACACCATGTTAAGCAGACTGACACGGTGTCTCAGGTATCTACTACTTGATGTTTGCCACTTTTCCTAGTATGTCATATCATGTTTGCCAGTCTCATACAGTTATTAACACCTGGCGCCCAGCGCTTTTCTCGGAAATATACCATTTCAACACTGGAATTAGTGGTCTGGCGTACATCGGAATTGGTTTTGGATTCCTATCTGCCACCATATTCGGCGCGAGGGTCTCCGACAAGATATACGTATACGTATGTCACGACTGCTTTCTACCTTCATTTTTTATATAGCTGAAGCGCATCTTATAGCTTGCCTCCAAAAATGGAGGAACTGGTAAACCAGAGATGCGTATACCTGCGCTGATTTTCGGCTCGTTCTTTGTCCCAGTGGGACTACTGTGAGATCCATTGCTATGTTTTTTTCCCCCGAGCTGACCTCTGTTAGTTGGTATGGTTGGTCGGCCCAAGCCCAGGTTCACTACATCATGCCTATCATAGGTACCGCTATATTTGGATTTGGATTGATGACAACTTTGTGGGTGCACCCATATTCCAAAATCAAACACGTTTGACCTCCTGTAGCCTCCCTATTCAACTATACCTCGTCGATACATTTACCTATGCTGCGAGCGCTGTGGCGGCTGCTTCTGTGAGTCTCCATCACCCCTCATTCCATCGTGCATTTACTGAAAAGGTCGTCAGGTGTTGCGTTCTTCGCTTGGATTTGCATTCCCCCTGTTTGGAGAACAGATGTTCGCCAAACTCGGCTATGGTGGAGGCAATTCATTGCTCGCAGGTCTTGCCATTGTTATTGGTATACCTTTCCCCGTCTGGATATATTACGCTGGCGAAGGCATTCGCGCAAAGAGTCCCTTGGCTCGGTGATACCAAATCACAATTACGACAAGACTGTAAACCCCTCAGACGCACTGGATCGCAACAGGACCGATCCCAGGCTTCATTGCCAGTTAACTGCATTCATGAATGTCCACGATTATTATGACACGCAAAGTTTCATCAGCACATTTTTGGACTTGGTTGTTAATTGTCGGTAGAAGTTTACAGTATTCCCATTCCTTACAAGCATTAGAAAAACAATTATACGAAGTACTGTACAGTGCACAGCGTGGTCTACATGACCCTAACGGTGTGTATGTATGATGAATAAATATATGTGAAGACCGCAAGGGCAAAATATATAATTTATAAGGACTTAAGTATTCACAGCTTCCTCAAGAATTCCAACACTTCGTGGTAATCGTGCTGTATGGTGCGTTGTCCGTTCTTCTCCAGAATCCAAGTTTTGCCTTCCTGCTGTGCAATATGACCTTCAGCATTCTGCACGGAGGGCCGATGATCATCTTCACTCCTTCCATTGGTACTAGAGATGCGCAAATTACATGTGTCGCCCTCGCCTTCATTCGTAGAACGTGCAACTGAAGGGAAAGTATTTTTCTGCATACCGCCACAGGCCTTCTTGGGCTCTGCGTCTACAGGATCTGCATCAAAGACGAGCTCAGGAGACAGCGCTTCTCCAAACTTGCGGCTCAGGATAGAAAATCGCCTGCGCATCCTTGTTGCAGGAGGCGGCGGCAATGGCGTCGTCGCCAGCGGGAAAAAAGGAAGGTCCAGAGGCAGCGGGGATGGTAGGGGCAAATAATTTTGACCCGGGATTAATGTGGTGATGGGAGAGGTTGGAGAATTAAGCGCCATCATCGAGCATAGCTGCACAGGATGCGGTGCATTCAATGCTGGAGGGGGAGACCGACGCACACTTCTCTGTCGAAATGCTTCCTTCGTAGATGCAGCGGAGGAAGTGAAAAAAGAAGGAACACTCGAGCGATGTGAGAGACCACGACGCTGTTGGTGCTGCTGACGAGAAAAAGAAGGGCTAAGGCTCCGAAGAGCACGTTCTACTTTCTGAGTTTGTTCATCACCGGTAGGACTTCCTTCTGATGCGTCAGGTCTAGCCTATTTCAAATGAATCTTGGATGCGATAGAAACAAACTTGGTGGACTCACGAGGAGGTTTCGAAAACTCGACATTTCGAATTGAATAAGTTATGGAGGCAGTATAATGATAGCAATGGAATGTACGAGTCGCTAGCGACTATGAGACGAGGTCAGGTTGGAGAGAACTTGTTCAACAAATTGGAAAGAATTATGACTATACGGACCTTTATATTAAAGGTGAACACGGAACGTAAGTACAAACAAAACGTTCCAAGACTTTTGACCGTTTCATTTTCCGTGAATATTCAGTCACTGATTGAAGAGTTAAATGTCAATTATGTTGTAACGTTACTTACGTCTCATAGTGACTGGATCTCGGGACAGTCTGCGAAATCGAAAGCAATTGAATTCAGGACGGCAGAGTACACAGTCATAAGTACTTTGAGTCGCCGTCCGGTAGTATCGAGTCGTACTTGAAACTTGTTCTCGTTCGTTGAATTCTCCCAATCGTGTGTTGTAACTGTCGATTACAGTGATGTCGACCCTGGGAGTCAATAATTAATGCAGGTCCGGAAAATGATGCATGTTATGATTGGTCGACTGTTCGGCCAAGCCCAAGTTTACATTTCTGATCACGGGACCACGTAACTGCCTGCTGTAAGTTGAACGGCCAGGTGTAGAAACCTCGTTCGTGGCTATTCATGATGCCGCTTGGGATGCATATAAATGAGTAGTTGCTGTCAAGTATTTGCATATAAAAAAAAGACGCGCTCTGATCCACCCCAATTTAAGAAAAGACTTCCCCGTTTTGCCGTGGTGGAAAAGCACTGCATTTTCAGAATAACTTTGCGGTCCTGGACGACCAGGTACGTCGCACGGTGTGACACAGTGACACCCCAATTTCCTGCAGCGCGAGTGTCCGACAGTTTGCCCAGGAAAGCTGATGGGCCATCAGGATATCATTCGGCAGTTTACTTATAGCTGGACCGTCATCAATGGCTGAGCACGTGCCAGTGGTTGTGCCAGTGAGCCTGCCCGATGTCGTAGGTGCAGTTTCTACCAGCAATATATTTATGTAAGGATCCCCGAACCACGACGAAACCCAGTAAACTCCGCCCGTCACGACTCGTTGAACGATGCAACGAGCATTACTCGTCGCGTCCGAGTCCTTTCGGACACATTTGCCTTTCACCTTACATCTTACTTCTTTGTCTTACCACTGCCACAGACGCTTTACCACGCAACTCTTCCTCCATCCGACAAGCAACATTTCCCTTTCACCACGCGCCACTCGCTTTGACCTTAGATATCCACAGCGCTTTGTCCCTCGTTCTCTCGTATATAAGACCTCCATGTACACTCGTAGCAGCACCACAATTTAGACCGAAGTTCATTGACAAGTCCGTACCGTCCGTCCGCAAGTCTCACTGTTTCATATCGTCACTCACCTCACCTCATCTCTTTGATCGATCCTTTTCCCCTTCGAACTCGTATCGCACGCTGATTTCCGTACCGAACGCGGACTTCGCATTACATCTATATGTTCCTTCGACCTCGTCTTCACGCTTATCGACTTCGCCGCATTCGAATTCTTGTTCTTCTATCTTCCTTGTGCTCGGCATCAGATTATAGGATATACATATGCCTCATGCTAGGCCCCGGTCCGGAGTCTACCAATATGTCCCAGATCACTAGGATTCCACGACTATCTTCCTTCGATCCACCAGTTTACCTAGGGTGAAATAAATCTCCGGACCGACTAAGGCAGATACTGCTTACATTTGAAACTTGTTGCACAGGTCGGTATAAGTGGCAACCATGATCATCAAGTTGCATCTACCACGGTGTTTCAACACTGCCTCAGACCTTTCTTACGATGACCACCAGCATGCCATCGACGTATGCATTCAAACTGACTCCTCAATGCACAACAGTGAATCCCAGGCCACTCCTGCCATTTCGCGAGCGGGGTGAAGACTTGGAAAAGCCTCCGTTACCTTCCCCACCACGGAACGAACTCTTTAACGCTAGTTATACCGTCAGCACCCACCTCGTGCCTGCTGCATGCCCCAGACGATCACCACACATCATGTTGTCCACTATACCTGAGTGCTCCACGAATGCCTCAGAAAAGGAGCAAAATAAACAGCAGCTTGCCGCAAAAATTTGTGAGATACGGGAGCTCATCAGGCAGGGAAATTTAAGCGCAGAACGAAACGAGAAGTCTCTGTGGAACTGCGTTAATCGATATGTCAAGAGAAATATGGATGGGAAGAAGGGATTGACATTGTTCCTCACACATGGAAATGGTTTCCCCAAGGAGGTATGTACTCATTTATTTGATACACGAATCATACTGAATGCGACATAGATGTGGGAAGCAGTTCTGCGATATTTATTATCTTCATCCTCAGCTTCACTAATCGACGAGGTGTGGTCTTGGGAGGCTGTTCAACATGGTGATGCTGCATTAGTCAATGAGACAAATCTCAGTGGCATATGTAAGGACATCTCACACGTATAACCCATCATATTCAAAGGCTCATTAATGTCAGTTGATTGGCAAGACAATGCGCGTGATATGGCGCATTTCCTGTTGCACTACCTCCCGGAAGATGCTTCTTCCAAAGCTTTACCCACCCATCTACATCTTTTGCCTAAAACTATCAGCGAACACCGTAAGACCAAGGGATTTCTATCTCGTTCCCTAGTTGCCATTGGACATTCATTTGGGGGCTGCTCTACGTGCGTTTTTTTCGCTATCCTCGATACTTCGATCTATTTTTAATATCAGTACAGGACACTTGCTGCTGTCAATTTCCCTGCACTGTTTTCCTCCATGGTCCTCGTAGATCCAATAATTGTCCAAAAAAGCGGGGCTTACTCTGATTTACAAATGAAGTTCATGTTCGCTGCCCTTAACAGACGCGGCCGCTGGCCATCGCGGTGAGTCCTGACGTTATAGCAGTGGTTGTTGGGTGTCTAAGTAAATAGTCATAAGTGAGGAAGCATTGCGCTTACTCAAAGCGTCTCCATTCTTTGGAGCCTGGCATCCTGATGCCCTACGGCTATATGTTACCTATGGCCTGTGTGAGGATTCGCAAGGGGGCGTGAAACTGAAAATGTCAAGTCTGCAAGAGGCTTCTGCGTATACAGACCCTATATCAGCGAATGAAACATGGGAGCTGCTGGAAAGGTTAGATGAACGAATAGAGCTACGTTGGATTGTTCCGGGAAAACCCAACAACAAAGGGTGAGTTATTACCAGCTGTAAGCTCGGCTCTGCTAATTTTCATTCAGGCTTATGGGCGAACAACATACGAGGGCACTAGTGTGGCGAAGACCCGCTAACTCGTCCAATGTGGTAATTCACTCTGCTGGGCATCTGGTGAGCCGACGTTTCACCGCTATGTGAAAATCCTGATTGAGCTATCGCTCAGATTGTACAGGAATCACCGGAGGAGCTTGGTGCGTGACATTGTATTTGTGTTGCGTTATTCATTTCATTGTGCTGATTTTCCTCCAGCTCGAGAAATTTCAGTTTTCCTAGAGAAAAAGTATGGGTTGCTCAGAGCATACCTGTGATAGGTAAGTACCTCAGAAGTTAGAAGTTAGAAGTTGGTAAATTATTTCGTTTGGGTCTGTAATCGACACAGATATTCTATCGTTTGAATTTTATGAGCACCATGGTCTGGCGAATCTGCGATGTGGTACAACCTGAAAGTTGGTTGGTTGGTTGTTGCCATCTCCGATGTCAGGTACGAGTACCTTAGCAGATAGTCGTTACCCTACCCAAGCGTGTTCTATTAATGTTCGCTGTTTGAAATTACTGCGGTTAATGCGTAGCGGTGCGCTCAGTGCTCACTCATCAAAATTAATAGCGCACTTTGTCCGATGCCGGAATCATGATTTTAAGGGATGGCTCCAACGGAGGGGGTTCCGGGGAATGGGGTGATGGAGTCCAACTTACTACCACCTTGTGATAACACAGCAAGACTTTTTTGGGATTGCACTGCTTGTAGTAGTAATTACCGCCTTCAACAATTGCACGGGATTCAGTGATTGACCACTGCTATTTCCCTCGTTCATTATACTTGCATCTTCCTCGTTCAAACAGCACCTTCAAGCACGTAGCGTTGCGCACTGTATGCTATCCACCATAAACTAACGACATTTTCACGACACACACTCTCTGGCGGTATGTTATTGTCTACTTCAGCTCCGTATTGTCTCCGCACAACCCTTTGGCTGGCTTTCTTGGTCGTCGCTTGTTGTCCCCCAATTGCATTTGCAAGACCAACAGGTGAACTGCGGCGCCGCCAATCGAGTGACCAAAGCAATGGGGACGGTGGTTCTGCAAACGTCTGGGTGCGTGTATCTTCGAGCTGCGATGCACAAAGGGATGCTCAAACCAGAGAACCAATCCATCTAGTTACCAATACTGATAGTCGCTATCGTATTCGCCATATTGACACTGATCGCGTGTATAAGACGACACACACGCACAGAGCAAGGCGCAGGCGCCATCACAAGTGATAATCAAAACCAACCTGCTGGTCAGGCACCTACAGCTCGCCCTGGAAGGCGCAGGAGACCTGCGCGTACTCCGAGTCAGATTTCCACAAAATCACTCCCCCCATATATGAAGGAACCTGGTGACCAGGAGCTCGTTATCTTTAAGTGCGCATACGTAAATATCGTCATCGCCCACATTCTTTTAACGTGATGAACATTTACAGAGGACCTTCGGACATGGAGGATGAACCTCACGACCCTATGCCAATACTAGAAGAAGACGACGAACATCTTGAAATAAGAGAGACCCACCGCAATCTTCCACTGGACAACTTCGAATCGCACGATACCACGCTGGGAGATAATTCCACAGCGAATCTCATGTACAACTCTTCTGGCGACATAGCAATGAGAAGAAGTGTTGACGTTGCTAGTGTGGATTCGTCGGGTCACGGAAGTCATTCTGAATTACTACTCTTGCACTCCAGACAAGCGTCCGATGCCCCACTCGGAGAAGTTCCTCCTTACTTTGAGGTTATAGGTCAGGACGCACCCCAGACATCGCATAACGACCATCCTCTCCCGGAGACTTCCATCCAAAGTACAGTTCCTGGCTACCGACGCTCTAAATTCAGCTTCATTTTCAACCCCTTCGGGGGCTCATCACGACACCCGCCAGTATCGATTTATAACAGGGCTGTCACTCCTGACCACCATGGTTCATCCCTTTCATTGGAATCAAGAACCAGTGGACATAGACGCAATCGCAGCTCTGTTTCAGGGATTTTGAATCCATTCAGCGACCATTCTGCGGCCATCGCATTCCCTTCGACAATCTCTGTGGACTCAATATCGGCACCTCTCACTCACACACTAAAGCGCTCGGAGTTCCGGGCACCAAAAGGTGGCCTCACGCCCGAGCAGATCAAACTCATCACTTCTAGGGATGCGCTGGAAAGGTTTGGTGCCCCATACGGTCCAGACGCTGTAGCATTTTCAGCGTCAAGATCTAATATGGTACCGCCCCCCGACTTTGAGGCTGCTATATCAAATTCGCTAGGTCAGGCAAGTAGGCGATCAATTGACCTTCGCAACACGTCTAGTACCGGCGGTTCTTCGAGTGAGACAACAGGAAGCTCCGTCGCCAACGCTACTGCTGCGGATGAAGCTGGGCAAACAGCCTCAGATTCTTTCATATCCGGAGCACCTGCACAGTCCTCCTCTAGAGTCGAGGGGGATTTGCGATCATTATCCCGCCCACCACCATCTTCATATCACCCCTATCGAGCTGAATCGCGTGCAAGTTCAGTAACGTCCTTCGAAACTGCTATTTCTGAGCTCTCGCCGCCCATTACACCGATCACAGCACGGCCTGTGACGCCAGTGACGGCACGGCCCTTATCGCATTAGGCTCCATTTACGTGATTTACTGGACTTATTATCTGCTATCATCCTACAAAATATTTATATAACATCTATCTCCAACTTATCCCGCCGTTCTTTTCTGTTAATCCATGCCCCCAACTTTATCTTCTTTGGCTTACTGCAGGCTTTTTGTTGACGTAGATGTAGTTTTAGCTTGCTTCGAGATCGGGTTTCATTTAGGACGCTTGTAATACTTGAATGGGACAGTTTCAAACCTAAGTTACACCACCACACGGCCATAAAGACAAATAGAGTAGACGTCAACGTCTGAACAATGAGTTTTCGTTTTGGGTTAATAGATTGCAAGCACTATATGTGTGACAACCATCTTTGTAACATTAACATTACAATTGGGTTTTATTCAGTAACCGCTTGGACCCAAGCTGTCGTTTGGCGGTGTACATACTATTGAAAGTCAAATTTAAGGTTGCGGAGGGCCTCATGGCGCGGTCGAAAAATCCTCCAACCCCTGGCCGGGGAACGTGTACGGGCGGTCTGGTTTCCTAGGCGGAGTGCGGACTAGGGTTTTACTGTAAATTCCGCTGCTCAGTGTTGGCTCGGTGCTGTGTGTGGAATTAAATTGCGTGGATTCGATGAGTAGATGATGATACGGGTACAAACTCAACACTCAGTGTCTCGTAGTCAACACGAGTCAACACGAGTACGTCTGACTCCAACTTGAACACTGTGCTCATATGAACTTGCGTCAAATAGTCAGACCTCATGAAGAACTCTATGCTTTGTGCGATTGCCTACGCTCTATTAGCATAGGGCTTGACTCCTACGAGCCCGATTCCCAACACATGCCAATCATCGACTCATCGGGTGAAGAAACAGGTGAAGGTATACCTCAGACGCGAGAAGTTTTGCCTGGCCTGCGATTCCTGCGAGAAGAGGTGAAACGAGATCTGCAAGTTCTCCAGAAGGTATGCATACACCCCGACTGTGGCAATTTTCATTCATTCTAATCTTTGCACCATTCAGTAGTTTCTTCATGATCCGGAATCGGCCTCCCGTCCTCCTCTCTCTACTAATGCGCCATATCTCATTGCAGTGTGGCAGGAACTGCTCCAAGCTCGCGGCGCCGTTGCGATATATCGGATGTTCTACCTCGCAGCTCAACCTCAGACTTCGCGGAAGTCCAAGGGTGCCTCTACGGCCAAAGGATATGGCGTCAAGGTTGATGTGGTCGCTGATAATGGAAGACGTTGGATCAGAATCAACACGTAAGTTCATCCGATGTTTTCCCCCAAAGTATCACTAGATGTAAGTATAGGATAAAGAACAGTCGCATTTTGATGGAGTTTCGCGAGATGGACTCGTATCTCACCAGCTCTGATGAAGACCACAATGACGGGTGCACTTTAAGGAAGGACAGGCTGAGATCCCGAGAGTTTGACAACTCTGTGCTACGCATGGGTCGTGAACTCCTGGCTGCTGCAAGCGCAAACCCTCTCCATGGCCCCAACGAAATCCCTTTAGTTACTATGCGTCTAACTCGACTGGATCCTTCCCTCTCTGAGACCGACTACGGGAACGGTGATCCAAGGATCGCTTATACAATCGACTGTCTCCGGAGAATGGGCATAGATGTCCAATTGGGCGATAGGCAGGGCATGCTAAAGGAAATTGTCGACACTCCTCCCCAACGGATAGTGTTCGAACCCACCGCTGATATCAATCTCGATCTCTCGGCATTGATAGCGCTCATCTCTGACATTACCCACTCTGATCTGCCTGACAATTCAGAGGAAGCCAATGTACGATTCATCCCATCGCAAAGATACGTGGAATGGAAGAAACAACGAGTACAGGCGCTTTCAGATTCCACAGATGGATCAAACATGTGGGAGGACTCTGGAACACATTCAAGAGCCCTGGCAGACCAGGTCCAACAGGAGATGAAGAAGGGCCTCTTGCAAGATATGCACGACAGATTGACATCCGTCTCCCCTACTCTGCAAGGCATCCAATTCTGGACCACGCAAGAGGCCCGCCAGCGCTGTCTCCAGATTGTGTCCAAGATCGGCGGGATGCGCGAGCGTCAGCGTGCCGATGCACTCTTCTCCTCTTCCACATGTTCTCAGGCAGTTACTGTACCAACCCATAGTCAATACTGGGCGCATTCTCGATATCCAGCCAATTTCATTCCATTGTTACCTATCAGGTTGTTCCCATCTGCAAAGCCTGACGACACTTCCATGCATTCTTTTCAGCGAAATCCATCATCACCTTTCCTAACGTCCCTTGCCTCCACCTGTCGGAGTATGCTATCCCAAGAGGATATTTCGGGACTTCGGGAATCACAGAGTCTGCCTGACCACTCAGCTACACCCTTCCTACGTAATGACGAGGGTGACATCCCACCGGCGGCGGTTAGTGCAGCAAACCCGAAGCTGACAGCCCACACGGTCCGGAGCATGCTTTGGGGAGCAGCCCTTGGATGGACGACATTGACCACCAACAGATCCAGTGTGAAGACGTTAATTAAAGAGATGAAAAGATCCACTGGAGGAGGAGTGTCGACCTACGAGTCTCCAAGCGGAGAATCCAAAGGTTCAATCTGGATTGTGAACCCGCGTAGCTTAGCTGAAGGAATGCGGTCAGATTGCAGTGGCGAGTGAGGGCATTAGCACACTTCTGTTGGTATCTTATATATTACAAACTTTAGCAGGGAGTCGAACTCGGACGTTGAAAATGGAAGCATGATAATTCGAGATTTAAAAAAAAATTTACTGAGCTAATCAAAAAAAAAGTCTCCCGAAGTCATGTTTCAAGCATGACAAGCGGGGAGTCGAACACCGCATGTTTCAAGCATGGCGGGCGGGAATACTTATCTGATACACTACCAGAGAGTTATCGATATCGAACAGAACAATTTTACTGAGCTTATCAAAAAAATATCTCTCAAAGTCATGTTTCAAGCATGACAAGCGGGGACACGAATGCCGCTCATGTTTCAAGCACGACGGAAGTACTTATCCGATATACTACCAGATAGTTATCCATGTTGAAAATGGAAGTATGATAATTCGAGAGAAAAAATGGAATAAGTTGAAAATAGAAGTATGACAAAAAAACAAATTTACTTATCCAAAAAAAAAAAAAAGACAAAAAAGTCACCCGAAGTCATGTTTCAAGCATGACAAGCAAGGAGTCGAACGCCGTTCTCCCTCAGCCATGTTTCAATCATGACCGGCGGGAGTACTTATCCGACTCGGAAATTGCCACCTGGCGTCGGCGCCAACCTTGCTTGACATCCCTCGAAGACTCGTTTGACATTGTAGCGCACATCCCAATTGAAAATCCCGTGTGGACCATATTCTCCGACGGAACGCCAGAGTGAGGGACAAGATCGACCGCACGAGTTGCCGATAAAGGAAGTATCACTCTCCAAAGAGAGGGTATCTGTCTTCAAACTGCCTATCTGACATTCTTTCCCATGCAAAACTTGTGTGCGCTCGCCAGCGCGTACATTTCTCCCATGCAATGTGAATTCAGGGTACAGAGTGGCAACCCCTCCGACCGTCATAAAAGTCATATCCGCAGTAGCATTGCCACAAACAATAACTCTCATCGGGCCCATCACACCAGCTTGAGATATGGAAACAGAGAGGTGACTTTTGCGATAGCGAACGAAACAAGAGACCGACACGGCGACCGATGAATGAATTTATACTATTAGACTTTGAATTTGTCGACTTCACCAGGTTTTAGACTTCGTAATCTGTAGAACTCTCCCATTTTGCCAGCGAGAAAGGGTGAGAACGACCGGAGAAATCATTGACCGATGATGCCGTACTACCCGTACACCACCAGTTTCCCCACCATTCCAAGTCCTGCTCGTAAAGGCGACGATAGACATAAGTTAAAGCTGGGCTTCCTTTAGTGTTGTAGAGCTAAGAGCACTGAGGTACGATAGTTCAAGTCTCAATAAACGCATAACTCAGTCCTACGGGCAGCCTTCATACAGGTGGGCGGGAGAATACTACAACAGCATAAACTTCGAGCCACGATTCAGACACCAGCAAAGCACCTGACAACTTAGCGAGTGACAAAGTAGTAGCTGTCGGAATGAGACTGGAGAACTCAGGCCGTTTGAACAAATCTGATATAAATGCTCCTGGATGCGCCACGAAGGAAAAGGCAACGTTTGGGGTAGTAGACCCCAAGTTGCTGCAGTCAGATATGTTGCCTCTAGGTGGTCCTGCGCCGTCACGGTACACGAAACGTCGTGGACCGTCATGCATACTTTTTGTCATACTTTCAGTTTTGTGCATTCTGGTCTCAGCTGTTAGACCATCCACCCTCTGGTCCCAAGTATCTCATCTTGATATCCAAAGGAAAGAAGAACTGTTGGACGTGTCGGCAAGCACGGGCTTCAAGGGAAACGGACGGACGACTGACGTCCAGTGGGATGGGTATTGTCTACTCATCAAAGGACAACGCATTTTCATCCAGTGAGTACTCCATCCTCACCCAATTCACATCTGCCACATTCGAATCGTGCCCTCAGCTCAGGAGAATTCCACCCGTTTCGGCTCCCGGTCCCTGGACTATGGCTTGACATCCTGCAGAAAGTGAAGGCTGCAGGATTTAACGCCATCAGCGTTTACACACATATGGCTATGATTAATCCTTCCCCTGGCGTCATTGACTTCAATGATTACCGCGCATTGGAGCCGCTTTTGGAGGCCGCGAAACGGACTGGTATCTGGATTGTTCTTCGCCCTGGTACGGAGTTCTTTAGGCTTTGAAGATGTTCGTGCTGATGAGCGTCAGGACCATATATCAATGCAGAAACGACTGCTGGAGGTATTGCACACTGGGTTACATCACAAATTGCAGGCGAACTTCGGACAAACGCAACGGACTGGAAGGCAGCTTGGAAAGACTACGTGATGGGTGTTATCACCGAAACTGTGGCTCACCAAGTTTCTGAAGGTGGGCCGGTGATAGGCAGGTTGACACACTGTTCGATTATTGTGATTTCTGATCGTCACTTTATTTGTAGCCATCCAAGTCGGTCAGTGTCTTTCAGAGTGACTTCTATACACAGAATCGAGTTTGATTGTACTCTCAAGATAACGAATACTCTCAGGAACCAGCCACGCATGCGGAATACTTTGCCGAGCTGGAGGCTGTCTATTTAAATTCTGGTATTGTTGTCCCGTTGACCGCTAACGATGCTGGGGAAGAACGGGACTGGATCAATGGAACAGTGAGTCGAATGATCCGAAGGTATTTGTGATATTGATTTCTGTCTTTAGGGCGCTGTGAATCTCTACGGGTAGGTCTAGTCCTGGTGCAACTTAAGGTTGAATTGACATGTCTATTCTCTAAAAGCATGGATTCTTACCCACAAAGATTCGATTGTTCCAACCCAGATGCTTGGAAACCTGTTGTCACGAACTATTATAGCTATCATAAATGTACGAGATTTTCCTGATATATCTTCTTTCTGATACTAAGCCAGCATTCAGCTGTTAACCCTAGCCAACCTTGGTATTTCCCAGAGTTCCAAGGCGGTTCTTTTGACGCTTGGGGTCCAACAGCACCAGGTAAAACATTAACTTACGTTGGTTTCATTTTTTATGACTTTCCTGCCAGGTTACGATCAATGCCGCGTACTCACAGGAGCCGATTTTGAAAATGTCTTCAACCTTAATCTTTGGGCGTCTAACGCTAAATTAATCAACTACTACATGCTTTATGGGTAAGCCCCGCGATCTAGTGCTTGCGCGGAAAGCCTGACAAATGTACAGAGGAACTTCCTGGGGTGCACTTCCATTCCCAGGAGTCTACAGTACGATTCTTCTACATGACAGTGTCATCATTCGCTAATCAACTCCCAGCTTCGTACGATTACGGGAGTGCCATCTCAGAGAACAGAGAGCTGTCTGTCAAGTATCCAGAGCTGAAGCGCCAGGGTCTCTTCCTGCGAAGCTCACCTGACTTCTATAAGACAGACTGGATTGGTAGTAGTACTGGCGGCGCCGTTATCGTCTCCAATCCGTCTGCTTTTGTGACACTTTTAAGGAACCCAGACACATTGGCGTCGTTCTACATTGCAAGACAGGAGGAATCCACATCAACGTAAGCGCATATGATGTCGCTGTCGAGCCGTGTTCACACTTCTATTAGGGATTCAACTACCTTCAAGCTGAACGTCACTACTTCCGCTGGTAACTTCGAGGTCCCTCGTCTCTCATCTGGCATCACGCTAGAGGGTAGACAGTCGAAACTTATTGTTACCGATTACTCATTTGGCTCATCGAAGGTTCTCTATTCAACGGCTCAGGTTTTATATGCAGGCAAGATTGGTGGAAGAGATATACTTTTCCTTTATGGCGACTCTACCTCTGAGTCAGAGGCTGGTATAACATTCAGTGGCACGCCTCGTATCCAAGGAGCAGGAATCTCCACTACATCCATTAATGGTGTCAACATCGTCACTTTCCTTGCGGGCATTCAGGGACTTGTTACTGTATGGGATTCCAGCGAGCAGCTGGTCCTCTATAGTGACATCGACACCGCTGGAACCTTCTGGTCACCCGAAATCTCCGTCGATAGCTCCGTCGAGTTCAACAACTATTGGCAGTTTGGCACAAATACCTCTATTTTGGTTGGCGGCCCTTACTTGGTTCGCAACGCTACAATCACTGGATCAACACTCGCCATTCGTGGCGACTTGAACGAGAGCGTTCGACTTACAGTCATTGCGCCTGATGATGTAAAAACAGTTACATGGAACGGAATTCTGATCTCAGCTGATGTTGCTGCTGCATCGAATTTGACCGGCCAAGGTGGATTTTCCGCACAACTGCAACCCTCATCTACGGTTACTTCCTTTTCTCCACCAGCACTTACGAACTGGAGATATGCGGATAGTTTACCAGAAATTCAAAGTGGATTTTCTGACGCTGGCTGGACTCTTGCAGATCATACCACCACGAATATACCTTTCAAGCCTTATTATGGTGATGGACGAGTTCTCTATGGTTGTGACTACGAATAGTCAGTCATTTGCTTATTTGTGTCATTGGGTATGGCTCATCGAACAACAGCTGTGAGAACGTGGTGCTTTGGCGTGGGCACTTCAATGCGACAGAAAGCACGAAATCTGTCAATTTTTCCATCAATGGTGGCGAAGGTGGGCCCATTGTTATTATATTATGCTGTGACAATGGAATCCCGATTGCGTCAATCAGCTTTCGCTGCAACTGTTTGGGTGAACGACGTTTTCCTGAACACGTCCTACGGAAAGTAAGTAATGATCGTCGCTATCATTTGCGTGTGGCACTAACGCCAGCTATTAGCTCTACAAACAATCGATTTATTCTGGAAGAAACGGACGACAAATTCTACTTCCCCCTGGGATCTCTGCTGTACGGACAAGATAATGTCATCACTATCCTTCAGGTCAGTGTCCGTGTTCTAGCGATTACCATAACCACTAAAAATTAGATCTAGGATAATATGGGTCTCAATGAGTCGGGGGGTAAATTGCATGTTGAGCTCAGACCACAGTGATTCTGATGCTCGTGGTGATTTTAGCTGTTATTGATGAAGAGAAATCCCCTCGTGGCGTCCGTGGTTTTATGCTCGATACAGGTGACTTTGGTGAATGGAGGGTTCAAGGTAAAGTTGGAGGATATACCAAGTTCGTTGCCCCTGTTCCGGCGTATCCACTTTATCCACTTATGATGATATAGTTATCTCGACAAAGTGCGAGGAGTGCTGAATGAAGGGGGGCTCTATGGTGAACGTATGGGCTGGCATTTACCTGGATTTGATACCTCTTCTTGGGTACTGAGAGACCTTTCGGAGGGTCTGCCTAACGCTGCTGCTGGTGTTGGGTTCTTCGTTACGACGTTCGACTTAAACGTCCCAGAGGGACTTGATGTTCCGATGTCCTTCACTTTTGATGACACCTCTCAGCCGTATCGAGCTCAGCTATACGTCAATGGATGGATGATGGGCAAGAGAGTGTCCAACCTCGGGTACGTATTGTTCGATTTTGACTTGAAACTAGCTGACGGTAAGGCACAGGCCTCAGTACAAGTTTCCTGTTCACCAGGGTATTCTGGACTATAATGGCGTAAAGTAGGCACATTTGTGACTTGTACGATAAATGCTGACTTCCATCTAGTACTGTTGCGGTCGCACTGTGGGCTATGGAACCGACAGCTGTCACTCCAACCTTACAGCTTATTGTCGACGGTGTTTACGAAGGCGGTGTTGGTGGTATAGAGACTAATAACCCCCAGTGGTCTTCTGACGGGCGGCAATAGGTCGGCAACCTCGAAGAAAACATACTCACAATTCTGGGGACAAGTTAAACCCTTGGAATGATAAGCTTTTCCTGAACTCTAGAATGTGAAAACTCATAACCTGTGGAAATCGATTCATTTCGACTCCCCCGATCCTCGACTCGTAGATACAACTATGTAGGATTATTCAACTCGCATATTTGTACCATTGATTACTTCATTCATACTTGTCTAACTCTATAACTTGCCATGTTTATCTGCTTTGATTGTTCTGCAGAATTTGAACACAGAAATCGATACAGCAAGTAGCAGGACCTAGTGCACTGTGGGATGAAGTGTTAGTTGCATGCATTATGTCAGAATTATAATAGTTACCTTGAATGTTTACATTTATAGACATTATCCGATATACTACCAGATAGTTGTCGATGTTGAAAATAGAAGTATGACAACTTGAAACAAAAAATAAATTTACTGAGCTTATCCAAAAAGACAAAGAAAATTCTCCCGAATTCATGTTTCAAGCATGACAAGCAAGGAGTCGAACGCCTTTCTCCCTCAGCCATGTTTCAATCATGACGAGTGGGAGTACTTATCCGATACACTACCAGGTAGTTGTCGATGTTGAAAATGGAAGCATGATAACTTGAATTCGAGACAAAAAGCAAATTTGCTGACCTTGTCAAACAAAGGTCTCCAGAAGTCATGTTTCGAGCCTGACATGCGGGGAGCCATGTTTCAAGCACTACGGGCGGGAGTACTTATCCAATATACTACCAGATAGTTGTCGATGTTGAAAATGGAAGTATGATAATTCAAAATACGAAAAACAAATTTGCTAAGCTTATCAAAAAAGTCTCTAAGGCGGGGAGTCGAAACCCCACCCTCCCGCAGCCATGTTTCAAGCGCGGGTGCGCTGATTCTGAAGGGGTCAATGTATTAGGGTCTGCGTCGGAAATACTCAATAAGGGGCTGGACACAATAGCCACCGACCTGCCGGCGTTTCGAGTTTATTCTATAGGGACTACTAGCTATTCGCTCGGTGCTTCATTTCCGTACGTCATGAGATGTTGGTAATCAAGTGTAGCGAAGTCTACAAATTTGACTTGGAAAGGAGGAATCTTTCCAAGAATAAGATGGCAGCGGCATTAGTAAACTCAATCACACTCTTCTGTTTGTATCCTACAAAAGACGACGTCACTCATTAGCAGCCATCATACAACACATAACGAACTCCACGTACCATGACCCTCCATCTCGCATATGATGAGTTCGGTATGCACATTCTTCGACAAGGTTTTGTACGTGCTAACGGCTTCGTGCACAGTCACGCGACTGTCGTTCTCGCCATGGGTGATCAAAAGTGGTACAGTAATCTTGGAGATGTTATTGATGGGCGAGATCCTTTCAAGGAACTCTCTGATTTCCGGGATGGTCTCATCACCATACTCGCGTCTGCGTGCCGCACGCCGCACAGCCGCCGTATTCTCTAGGAACGAAGGCCAGTGCACGATTCCAAAGTGTTCGATACCGCAGACAAGCTTCGAGGAGTAATGTGTTAGGCTAGCCTATTTGTGGTGCCTGCATGTGAGAATGAGAGGCTATCGAGAGGATAGATATATCTCACCAAGGACATGTACCCGCCATCTTCAAATAGAATTGTGAGAATCAGCTTTCTGATAGAGATTATGAGCAGGCTACGTACATGACCCGCCTGATACAGCAATGCGGGATGAATCCAATTCATTCTGCATGTTGGACGTGATGTAGTCGAGCAACGCTCCGATATCCCTTGAGGAAAAATAAGTATTTGTCCCCCTGAATGTGTATATGCACCGTACTTTACAGAATCTTCGCGTTTCAGTACATCATCTGCAGCCATGTACTTCTTGCCATATCCAGAACTTCCACGGACATTTGGGTAGATAACTGCAAGTTTCAGTTCGTTCAGCAGGTAGCTGTGCGTAGCCCTGTAGATATTGTCAGCCTACAATAGTGTAGAGACTCCATGATGACTGACATGCGATAATTAGCGGTAGCTTGAGACTCTGGGCCACCGTGGATATTAATAACGACTGGAGTTACCGATTGACCGGTTGGGTGGTAATAGATGGCAGGGACTTCCAAGCCATCAAAGCTCTTGTATCTGATGAGTTTGGGCGCAACTTCGTGTGGCACAGTAGATGGTGCCGCTTGTGCATAGGGTGAGACAGAAGCGAGTACATAGGCGTCACCATTTTGATCCCTCTTGACGTTAACCAACAATGGAGCAAAATCCAAGTAAGTTATACGCTGTCTAGAGCAGTATGATGCGAGCTCTAATGTCATTTCGTTCGGCTTGTTGTTGAGGCCATTCGGTTGGAAGGTGAGCCAACCTCCCTCCCAATCAACCTTGACCTCGATGACGGTGTTCTTGTGGGAACCAGACAGTGGCATGACAAACAAGGAGATCCACCCCTCGACGTTTGCAGTGAATATGATATTGGCGCTAGTAACCTTGAGGTTTTCGATTTCCCACAAAATTGGCCGTATGGCTTGGATTCCAGCACCGGAAGTGGTGATGTGGGTAATCAAGCCCGTGTCAAGGTCATAAGAGACGACTGAGTGGAAATCGCCATAACCATTCATGATGCAGTAAAGCAGGTGAGGTGAATTGGCATCGCGAGAGAATGTGGCATTACTGATGGCGGTATCTTCTACTTTCTCCGTTGCTCCAGGGAACTCGATTAACTTGGGAGGTGATGCCTCTTCGCCAGAGATATCGACAACGTATAAAGCAGTGTACGCTGAGCCATAAACTCTTCTGATCAACAGATACTTGTTATCGAGAGAAAAGCTCTGCGGGTAGTACATGGTTGTCCCCTCCCCGGTGCTTGGCGCAACTAAACGTGAGGGCAGAGTGAAGGAAGAAGCGTCTGCCTTCGCGCCCGTATTGGAGTCTATGAGCCTAGTAACATACACTAAGGTATCTTGGTTGTTCTCTTTGTTCGATGAAAAGGCCATGAACCTGTCCCACAAGATTCGATCAGGTATGAACTGAGTAAATGAAGCCAAACATACTTGTCTGACTGAGACACAACAACCGAACTGTATCTGAAGTCGTCATTAGTGAGCCTCTCAATGCGTCCAGTGCCAGGCGCGTTATCCAGCTCTCCTTCTACCCTTGGAAGAACCCGGTCAGCAAGAGAATCCTCCCAATAACGCCTGCGATAATGATTAGAAATGACCTTCAGTTGGACGTGGTTACATGCCATAGCTGAAAATGCTCATTTCCGGTGATATCCATAACCATGATGGCGCCTCCACGCCTGCGCATACCCCGCCAGTCCTCTTCTACGATTCCACAGAATTGTGATATTGTCCTTCCAGAACCAATATCAAAATAGGTAAGCCTGTGGAGCTCGGTGCTGGAAGGATCTGTGGGCATGCGATACAGCTGGGTGACTTGGGCATCTGCAGGCCTATGAGAGACAATGACGCCTCCTGGAACTTCTCTGCCGTTCGCATCCTTGACTGTCCGTTCAAAGCCTGGGGTGCCGAAACCTGGGTAAGGACACGAAGGAGATATATCTATAAGTGTCCTTCCAAGAAGGGAATTACTACGCACCCCGAGCAGCGTCTTCATACTGCTTCATGCCATCGAAGATGCGCTGCGGCACTGCGGGAAGGTTTACGGCTTTGATCTGTTTAGCAGGTCGAGTGAACTCCAAATCGCCATAGTCAATAGGTTTGGTCATCGTGATTTCAATATCGACATTGCGTCAAGGAGAAACAATTTATATGCCTGAGAGGAGATATGTATAGTCAACGACCATGTGTCCATCAACGCTTTATCTCGAATGATGCACGAGGGTACAATATCATGAGGCCATGTCAAGCCGCATCTAGACCAGCTGTGGCACGAGATCATTCACGGGGACAAGCTGGGGATGAGTGCCAGAATATAGAACCGTACATGTGATGATCATGAGTCGTCCGAGGTCGGAGTTGCGAATAATTCCATCATGAAAGTGTGACTAGGCTACTCTCAACGACGAGTAGAATGTTTCTTTACGTCGACATAACCGCGAGAAAATTATTATACTTGATACTTATGGAGTTGGTCACTGTTAGGGTATGGGATTCATTGTGTCAAGTACACAGCCAATGCTGTCGCGTGCTGAAAGCAGGTCACTCTCTACAACAAAGTACTTGTCGATGACACTTTGACGTTCATGTTTGTTGTGTTTCGTTCACGCTCTGAGTCATTACATATGCAGTGCAGTGCTGTAAATCTGTCCACTTCCCATCATCTCATTTATGCCGAACTTGGTATGTACAATGGAAATTGCAAGTACTTGTGTAACTTACTATCGTCACCACTGTGGACTTATTCTTTCTTGTCAATTCCGACGACGTATATGAATGCCTTGTGTTTGTGCAATAGATCAATATTGCCACTCCCTCATCCCCCCCACCCAGCACCACACAACGTAGCTCCCCATGCCAATGAAGACCAGCGATCTCTTGAAGAAGTCGCTGCGTGGTGAACTAGTCGACACGCAGTTCTTCTTGTTCTCGACTCGGTCAAAGCGCCAGGGCGAAGTCACCAAGCCTCAAGCATGCTTTTCAAGCGCTGAAACCCTCGCCGAGAGCTCAGATTACCTTCGTAGATGTAAGTCATTTACATTCCCCTCATCACTCAGCCAAGCTTACTACATCAATTGCAGTACTTTTTTCTTCCGACAAATTACCTGATGATCCTGCCGTGATCGAGCTCCAAGACTATGATACTGTCGAGGAAGTGATTTCTTTCACCGACTATGGCTATGCATCCGATAGCGACCTCGATGAAGATGAGGAAACTGGTACCACAGTACTGGAAGATGGTAGGTGATTTAAGATTTAATCATCCTGCCCATGGGTTACCTTATGTCGATCTTTGAAGATGTGGCAAAACTCGAACATCGTGCGAGTGGCTCTGAGAATCGAGTACCAGGTCTGGCTCAAATGGCATCAATCAAGGATTTAGCTACAAAAGGGCAGATAATTCCGAACCGCAGGATAGTGATCACAGATACTGCATTTAAAACGTCTGTTCTTTCCCGACCTAGCATTCCGGTCATGTTGCTGATTTGGCATAGGTGGCAGGCTTTCATATACTACTTATACACTGGTGTGATTGCTTTCGCACCTATGCGGTCCGCAACATTCGTGGGCTTTTATGACTCTCCGCCATGCTCGCCAAAGTCTATGTATCGCCTGGCATGCAAAGTACGTTTCCTGTAACATTTTGTCCCTACCTGTGTTAGCTGAGCCTTGACATCGTATCAGATAAACGACGGCATACTAAAGGATAAAGCACTTGCTGCTATACGATCTAATCTGACTGAGCATAACATCATACAGGAGCTCTCTTCGTCTCTGGCATCGAGGTTAGTTCGTTATGCTATCGCGTAAGATTAAGTTACTGACTTGTCATCCGAAGGTTCCCCGCCATCCTTGAGATGCAAGTCGAGAGTTTATTGCGGCATGTTGATACTCCAACTATCATTAACGACCTCCCGACACTTCTGAAAAGGATTGCTGGGGCTGACCTCCCACATGGGGCCGACATCCTGATTCAACTACATGGAAAAATGCGAACGAAACATTACCCCAAAGCTATTCCCACTCCACCTGCATTCTCGACTGTGGATTTGAAACTGTGTGTGGTTACCCTGAAATGCTGATGCATAAATCTGAATCTCATTCTCCATAATAATTTTCATTTGCAGGGTTGATGATGCGAAGAGTAAACAGAAGGGGAAAATATCTGAAATTCCATCATTCAAAAATACGGAGTTGCCTCTTTTCAATTTTGGAAAGTGAATGTAGTCTGGAGTTTAGTTTTCCTCTGTATAAAATCCGGTTCGCCTCATGATTCTGAACGCTCTTTGTGCATACTTCGCATCGAATAAATCCTGCTTGAACTTCATCTACCCAGCCCTTCATGGAGCCGCTGCAACTGGTTTTCAATTCGAGGTAGCAGCCTTTTCACATCCTTATGAGGCTATCAACATCAACGAAGAGAAATTTGGTGCGTGAACGCAACACGAAATCTCTATTTTAGTACGATATCTAGCTCGCCGCTGGCGGTTTTTTGCTCTATTTAAACATCGTGCTCTACGTACGTAGCGTACAGTCCCGACTCTAGCGATCCGATCTGTCCACAACGCCTTACCTACGACGCCTATTAATATTGCGCACGACCACGTCACATTGTTCGTCATATTGGGGGAAGTATGATTGCTGAAGTATGATACAGGCTACGGAGCTCCCTATGATCTACGAGAGGATCTGAGGCCTATCAGGGTGATATTGGAGACTTGGAGTACAGGGTAGCATATGAACCACTTGAAGGAGTCGTGATACATGAAATATCTGCAGATCAAAGTGTCGAGGCCAAGAGGTCGATGAAGCGAATTTCGACGACACCGGTGAAGGGAAATTGATGTGAAATTACCTTTTGCTCTCCAATCTACGTCATAATTCTTGGCCGTACTAAGGTATTTGAGCCACGGGTTTGAGACCACCAGGTAAGCACTGGGGCGTATGGCTTTACGACCTGGCGAACCTCTCTGATTTCTGGATCAGTCGCAGAAGTGGCTGTATCCTTCCCATATGCAACATCCATAATGGTTGTCGTCGCAATATAACTATAAATGACCTCCAAGCAATGTGCGATCATAAGACAAACCTAGAAAAGAGCTTATGTTGTCGTATGATCCTGGAAGCTGGGTGGATCATCAAGAATGTCGAGGACCGTTTTTTTTTCATGTGTGACATCTGCAGGGGCTGGTATCAGCTGTTCTAGGCTGGAGATGCCCATGTACCATGCATCACGTTGAAGGCTATTTCCATAGCATCGATGACCGGGAACTTACGCAGGCGACGGTCTCCAATGGGTGCGGTGGTAGTGCCCAGTCCGCCGGCAAGCATTTCTCCAGCAGTAATCCTACAAGGACGATCAGCTAGCATTTTGCGCCTTACTTCCCCGTAAAAACCACCACAGCCTGCAATATGAACCAGAATATGAGAGAAGCAAGCATGAAAAAAACTGACTTTGTGGTGGCCGATAATAACAATTTTCCCAATTATTGAGAGAATGGTGATCGGAGGGCGTACTCATCAATCCATCCCGCTGTGGTGAGAAATGAGCATCAGTGATGAGACATGATCTGTATAATGGACCATCACTTGCGAGGGTAAGAAGTCTCCAAGTGAAGGTGGGAGAGGACCAATCTCTGATCAATGAAGGCAATCACTCCTACTACCACAAGACAAGCCACAGCACCAAGGACGAGTTGCGTGTTATTACAAATGCGTATGTCAGGCGGTTGCAATACGACCAGTGATGCAAATAGGAGGAAAATAGAAAGAAAATACATTCGAGTTGTGAATCGCAGCTACACCATAGATACCTCTGACAGGCAAGGTGTACCTGGACAGTTTGGACCCACTTGAAATCCATTTGGCAAGGCATCACGTTATGCACTATCGGTGCCACGTATCGCGAGCCTCCATGATTCGTATCTCCCGCTTGATTGATTAAGAGCAGGGTAAAACTGCTGCGAGTGCTGTGGCAAGTGTTAGACTTACATAGATGTACTCTTTTATATTGACAGTGGTCTGCTAACGCCAACAATGAAACCTTGAAAGGTGGACACTACCCTGAGAGGCTCATCATGAAGAAGAATTATGCATGGCGCTCGAAGATCGGGAAATTTGAGACACGTTATGCATGTCCAAGATCAGACCATAAGAGTCACCTTCTCCAACGACACGATCACCTCCAGGCAATGAGTGTTCAAGCACATGCGACACGAAACCAAAGTGGCGAATCTACCGTGCAGTCCATGAGATCTTGAGATGCGGCCCGTGCACGGTGCATATGTCCTGCACCGTGACGTCGAGATCGACGTGACATTCGATTCGGAATTTCGGATCGTTTTACCATAGAATCATGTTACAAGACCGGACGAACGTGATTTGCCGGTCATTCTAAAGTATTAGAACATCTTGAAGCACAAAAGAACTTCAAGAACGCAATTGCAGAGGCTTCGTCCTACATGAGTCATTAGAGTTGAAGGCAAGAAATATAAGTTATTACAGCACTTTGCATATGTATGGAGTGGCCCATGAACGGAACACAACAAAACATGAGCGCCAAAAAAGGACTTGGTTAAAATTTCTATGCTGCCCCATTTTCTGCAACGGGAAAATCTCAGTTGACGTCAAGTTCACAGCCATTCGCTTTTACGAGTAGGGCATCCTTGAACTCCATGAAATTCTC
Source organism: Rhizopogon roseolus (assembly GCA_930272055.1). Classification (NCBI taxonomy): domain Eukaryota; kingdom Fungi; phylum Basidiomycota; class Agaricomycetes; order Boletales; family Rhizopogonaceae; genus Rhizopogon; species Rhizopogon roseolus. The sequence continues at coordinate 49,557 of CAKNEV010000157.1, forward strand.
AAGTGTGCTGGCTTCGCTCGGTGTACCTTCTACCGAATCAAGAGGCTCTGATGAGACAGGTCATGGCGTAAAGGTGCATATATGCGCGATGCTTTCTCTTGTCTTAGGCTTTGCTACCTGCTTGGAGCGGAGATGGGTGTGGGTATGGGGTTCATTGTGTCAAGTTCACGTCCAATGTTGTCGCATGCTAAAAGCAGGTCACTCTCTGCAACAACTGTCGATGACCCACCTGATGGTGAAGAGCTGGAATATGGCTTAGGAGACGTGATTTCAATAATATCCTCGTCATATTCATTGATGTACTCGGAACTTTTGTATATTTGGGACTTGCGACGCATGCTGCACAATGTATGAGACAATGCAATGTACGCAACCAAGTCCCCAAAAAATGCCAGTTTTTTTCACTAATTTTGGCATATTTTGTTGTGTTTTCGTTCACGCGCGCGCGCGAGTCTCATTACAATAATTACAATATGCAAAGTGCTGTAAATGTGACAATGTCATTGGCAGCGTGACCAGGCTGCTCTCAACGACGAGTAGAATGTTTCTTTCCGTCGATAACCGCGAGCATAGAGTTGGTCACTGTTGGTGGCGCCCAAGTTGAATCTGTCTCCCCATTGTCTGGCACCATTGTGGATTTAGTGTTGTCTTTATTGTCAATTCCGGCGACGTATATATATGTCTTGTGTTGTGCAACAGATCAATATCGCCGCTCTCCCCCAGCATCACACAACGTAGCTCCTTGGTCCAATGAAGATTTTCGATCTCTTGAAGAAGTCGCTGCATGGTGAACTAGTCGACACGCAGTTCTTCTTGTTCTCGACTCGGTCAAAGCGCCAGGGCGAAGTCACCAAGCCTCAAGCATGCTTTTCGAGCGCTGAAGCCCTCGCCGAGAGCTCAGATTACTTTCGTAGATGTAAGTCATTTACATTCCTCTCATCACTCAGCCAAGCTTACTACATCAATTGCAGTACTTTCTCCTTCTGACAAATTACCTGATGATCCTGCCGTGATCGAGCTCCAAGACTATGACACTGTCGAGGAAGCGATTTCCCTCACTGACTATGGCTATGCATCCGATAGCGACCTCGATGAAGAGGAGGAAACTAGTACCACGGCACTAGAAGATAGTAGGTGATTTCACCATCATGTCCATGGGTTACCTTACGTTGATTCTTTGAAGATGTGGCAAAACTCGAACATAGCTTGAGTGGCTCTGAGAACCGAGTACCAGGTCTGGCTCAAATGGAATCAATCAAGAATTTAGCTGCAAAAGGGCAGATAATTCCAAACCGCAGGATAGTGATCACAGATACTGCATTTAAAACGTCTGTTCTTTCCCGACCTAGCGTCCTGGTCATGTTACTGATTTGGCATAGGTGGCAGGCTTTCATATACTATTTATACACTGGTGAGATTGCTTTCGCACCTATGCGGTCACAGCCAGGTCGCACCGCAACATCCGTGGGCTTCTACGACCCTCCGCCATGCTCGCCAAAGTCTATGTATCGTCTGGCATGCAAAGTACGTTTCCCGTGACATTTTGTCCCTACCTGTGTTAGCTGAACCTTGGCATCGTATCAGATAAACGACGGCATACTGAAGGATAAAGCATTTGCTGCTATACGATTTAATATGACTGAGCATAACGTCATACAGGAGCTCTCTTCGTCTCTGGCATCGAGGTTAGTTTGTTATGCTATCGCGTAAGATTAAGTTACCGATTTGTCATCCGAAGGTTCTCTACCATCCTTGAGATGCAAGTCGAGAGTTTATTACAGCATGTTGATACTCCCGTTATCATCAACAACCTTCCGACACTTCTGAAAAGGATTGCTGGTGCTGACCTCCCACATGGGGCCGACATCCTGATTCAACTGCATGGAAGAATGCGAACGAAACATTACCCCAAAGCTGTTTTTCCTCCACCTGCATTCCCGACTGTGGATTCGAAACTGTATGTGGTTACTCTGAAATGCTGATGCATAAATCTGAATCTCATTCTCCATAATAATCTTCGTTTGCAGGGTTGATGATGCGAAGAGTAAACAGAAGGAGAAAACATCTGCATTTCCCCCTGTCAAAAATACGGAGATACCTCTTTTTCAATTTGGAAAGTGAATGTAGTCTGGAGTTTAGTCTTCCTTTGTATGAAATCCGGTTCGCTTCATGATTCTGAACGGTCTTTTGTCATGCTTCGCATCCCATAAATCATACTTGAACTTCATCTACCCAGCCCTTCATGAAACCGCTGCGACTAGCTTTCAATTCGAGATAGCAGCCTTTTTCATATCCTTATGAAGCCATCGACATCAACAAAGAGAAATTTGGTGCGTGAACGCAACACGAAATCTCTATTTTAGTATGATATCTAGCTCGCCGCTGGTCGTTTTTTGCTCCATTTAAACATTGTGCTCTACGTACGTAGCGTACAGTCCCGACTTTAGCGGTCCGATCTGTTCACAACGCCTTACCTACGACGCCCATTAATATTGCGCACGACCACGTCACACTGGGAAGAAGTATGATTGCTTAAACGTGATAGACAGGCTACACCGAGACATTCGGTTCAGATTGTTTTATCGTAGAATGTTAAGACCGGACGGACCTGATTTGCTGGTCATTCTAAAGTATTAGAAGCACAAAAGAACTTGAAGAACACAACTGTAGAGGTTTCTTCCTACTCATTAGAGTTGAAGGCAAGAAATATGAGTTACTAAATGTCATCGGCAGTAAGATATCGCGTGTCAGGTAACTCTTGTCACTACAAGTTTATAATTCAGGCTTCTTCCAGGTAGACATGCATCTCCTCGCATCCACACCTTCTCCACGGGTAAAGCCTGCCCCACAGACCTCTTCCATCCGTACCCAATTCTCTTATTTCCCTAGCGACGATGGAACCGACGAGAATCTGCTTATCCTTCTGCACGGGCTCGGTGAGCGTGGCGTCCAACCAATTCGCTAGAACAACCAAGTCAATATTGATGGTCAGGCGACACGAACCTCCCCTTCGCGCGCCTTGGGAGATCCCTCAAGCTCCCGCAAACGGCCACTCTCGCGCTCCTCGCACCCGAAGTGTGCGTATACTTTTTATCTTCCTGATTCATTCGTATAAAGTATGGCTTTGTACTAGCATCCCTTTCTTGTATGAAGAGGCTTATCAATGGTATCCTTCCTTCGACCAGCTCGGAGACCTCATCGGACAGCCAAACCCCACTTCTGCACTCAACCTCTTGAAGGATGTCCTCAATCATCTAACGGATGAATGTGGGTGGCCTCCACAACGCATTCACCTCTTCGGATTCGCACAAGGGGGAAGCGTCGCAGCCGAAGCAACTCTGCAGTGGTGGCGTCGCGAGCTGGAACTCTCATCAAAATTGCCCATGACCGACAAACAGACCCCCGTGCGGCCCTTAGGTTCCCTCGTCACTATCTCTGGCCCATTGTTATCATATCCGACACCATCGAAACCATGCGAGACACCTGTTTTTGTATTCCGCCGGCCGCGCGAGCTCAAGAATGGGGCGCTGGATGCGTTCAGGAAAGGTTTTTCTAGAGTAAAGGACGTGGAGTGTGTTGGTGAGGGCATGCCACGCGCAAATTTGAGGGAGGAATGGCAACCAATCATGCAATTCTGGAGCGAGGTGCTCGGAAGACGTCCTGGGGATGGTCTGTATGAAGTCAAGACAAGACCGGAGAGTTGAGAACCAATGAAGTTCATGAAATAGCTTATAAAAAGGAAGAACTATATCGACACAGCGCAGGTATTTCAAACGGGTCTACTAGTAGTAGATGATTTCTTTATATAGCTCGAAATATTCAAGTTGAAATCCAATATATATCGTTCGTACGCTGCATGAGCGTCATCAATGAGATCGGTCAAAAACTTGTTTTCGCCATCGTCATGTAGTTTCCCCTTCAAGTTGGCATACACGAATTGGACATTCTGCTCCTGGATATTCTCCGCGAGACACTCAGACCAGGCCGCCCATGATCTTGGTTTGATGGGTACAAGCTCCTGGAGGATGTCCTTGGCCGGCGTGCGAGACTCCCAACAAAGTGCTAGACAAGCCAGCACCGCAGCGGATGCTCTGGATCTTGCCTGGTACGTTTTCACCTCCGGATTGTTCAACAGGGTGAAGAGGGCATTTGACCGCACATCATCCTCCTTTGCTGATAGATACAGGTTGCATACCCCAGAAACTAGGAGCGATAGTAGGAACATGAGTTGTCCTGGCAGCGACGCGAAAGGCATGATGACGAGCTGTAGGGCAGCCTGCAATGACACTAAGAATGCGCAAAAAAGGAGGGTGTAACCGCCTCCTTTGAGCTTCAAGCGCAGCTTTCCCTTTGTCACAGCGTTTACGTCTTCCTCGCTGCCTCTTAAGACAACGATGTGGGTATCCGATACTAACATGCCATCGCCAGGTGGAACTCCTCTCGCTGGTTTGAGCTGTCCACCCAGCGTAATCTTTCCGGTGCTTAGGATGAAAGAAGCGAGTCCAGAGCAGATTATCCCAAGTAGAATCATCGCGAAGGCCAGTCGGTCTTCGATACTTGCGCAAAACGCGCAAGCCGCGATACTAATGGCGGTAGGGATTATGGGTACGCAAGAATTACGAGAACTTCTTGGACGAAGCGTGTCATCTCCCGTCGGAACGCTCTTCTTGAAGTCGATGATCGTCACCTTCGTCGGTGACGGGCTTCCTCTCTGACCGACCACCGTACCACGCTCTTTTCCCCTCCAGTTGCAGTGGACCAGCATGTCCGCAAGATGACAGGTCTGCGGCATGACAGTTCCTGACCGCGATGCAATGTATTTGGGCCCTTTCCTACCACTTATGCCGAGAGATTTCGCAAGTCTCTCGGAATACTCGCAGGAGGTGGAACTCTGAAACACAACCCTAGCCAGCTCCCATGCAATTGCGTGGCATCCAGGTGCGTTGTACCATCCATGCCACGGCTGACCATACAGTGGCCGTAACGCGAGCGCGGACACCGCCGACTCGCCCCCGATAAAAATGGCTACCCCGGATGCAACGTCGAGGTCAAAATGTGACGACAATCGCGAAGAAGTGAGGTGACTGGTGATGAAATTGAAAGATGGTATATCGGTAGGCATTCTCGTGTTGTGGGATAGAAAATGGCTGGTTCTCTTTAAACATCAGAGAACCTCTGGTCGTTAAATATGGTCGCTTGGCACTGGTTTGAGGAGGATAGGCTCACCGGACTTCAGCCTTGCAGTCCAGACATTGCCATACCTTATGGCACCGTGTGTACTAGGGCTGGTCCCGAGTATCACAGTTCTTATACTAGTCTACAGCACTACAACAGAGTCTCCAGCGTCAAAATGTTACCATCAAGGATCCTGGTCAGTCCATGTGACCCAATTTTCCCAGAAGCACGTTTAACAAGGACCTTCACACCCTCCTGTCAAAATGATAAAATCCTGTGAGTATGCTGAGATACGGGTTACTTCAATGCCATGCTTGTGTGCCGTATAAATTCAACAATATAAATTGTAAATTGCACCGGTTTGTGATGCTGTGTCGTTGGTAAATTAAAGTTACGATACATGGACCACTGAAATCAAAAGTCGGTTGTAATGGTTATGACATATTCAACGTAAAGCTTAGGCCTCACGTCGAAAGTGCGAACCCCTTTCGGACGCCCACCTCAATCTGCTTGCCTAGAAGTGTCTCAGTCAACAGATTAGCCCTGCTATCTTTAACATCGCGTATATTAATACCATAGTGCTGAATTATAGCACACACGGGACACCCAGTGCGAGTTCCGCGCAGCAGTACAGGATTAATCGATGTAAAACGCCTCTGTGGATTGCTGTGGTTACTAGACCCGGCGGACGGAAGCCTGTTAGGAGACAGCACAGAAGGAGAAATATGATCTGCGCGGTTGTTGGATTGTGTGGAAATAGTGGAAGTAACAATGGGGAAAGGCTCGGCGTCGTTGTTGGTGGTTCCGAAGTAAGACGAGACGTCAAAAGAGTAGGAACATGGTCGGTTCCGTTGCGAGACCGATGTGGTGAAGTGTGGAAAAATGTTGCAGGTCAGGTTTGGTGAGGAGGTGTATCCAATGGCGGTAATCTTCCAAGGAGAATAACCGTTAGTTCACCACGGTGGCCTTCATAGTAAAGTGTCGTAGGTAAGCGCGTTGTGCTGTAAATGGATTGGACTGCTAGAGTCGGAACTGTACGCTAGGTACGTAGCTGCAGTGAAGCACAATGTTTAAATGGAGTAAAAAATCACCGGCGGCGAGCCAGATATCGGACCAAAGTAGAGATTTCGTGTTGCATTCACGCACCAAATTTCTCTTCGCTGATGTCGATGGCCTCATAAAGATGTGAAAAAGGTTGTTACCTCGAATTGAAAACCAGTTGCAGCGGCTCCATGAGGGGCTAGGTAGATGAAATTCAAGTAAAATATATTCGATGCGAAACACATACAGAAGAATCATGAGGCGAACCGGATTTCATCCAAAGGAAAACTCAATTGCAGACTGCATTCACTTTCCCACATTAAAAAGAGGTATCTTTTACCTCCGCATTTTAGACGACGGGAGTCCCTTCTTTTTCCTCTCCGCATCATCAACCCTGCATACAAATAATATTTTGGAGAATGAGATTCAGATTTATGCATTAGCATTTCAGGGTGATCACATACAGTTTCAAAGTTGCGAATGCAGGTGGAGGGGAAACGGTTTTGGGGTAGTGTTGCATTCGCATTCTTCCATGCAGTTGAATCAGGATGTCAGCCCCATGTGGAAGGTTAGCCCCAGCAATCCTTTTCAGAAGCATTGGGAGGTTGTTGATGACGGTTGGAGTATCAACATGCTGTAATAAACTCTCGACTTGCATTTCAAGGATGGCAGGCCACCTTCGGACGACAAGTCGATATCTCAATCCTACGCGACAGCGTAACGAACTAACCTCGATGCCAGTGACGAAGAAAGCTCCTGGATGACGTTATGCTCAGTCAGATTAAATCGTATAGCAGCAAATGCTTTATCCCGCAGTATGCCATCGTTCATCTGATACGGTGTCAAGGCTCAGCTAACACAAGTAATTACAGGAAACGTACTTTGCATGCCAGGCGATACATAGACTTTGGCGAGCATGGCGGAGCATAAAAGCCCACGAATGTTGCGGTGCGACCTGGCTGTGACCGCATAGGTGCGAAAGCGATCTCACCAGTGTATAAATAGTATATGAAAGCCTGCCATCTATGCCAAATCAGCAACATAACCAGAATGCTATGTCGGGAAAGAACAGACGTTTTAAATGCAGTATCTGTGATTACTATCCTGCGGTTTGGAATTATCTGCCCTTTTGCAGCTAAATTCTTGATTGATGCCAAATTGAGCCAGACCTCGTACTCGATTCTCAGAGCCACTCACGCGATGTTCGAGTTTTGCCACATCTTTAAAGAATCGACGTAAGGTAACCCATGGGCAGGATGGTGAAACCACCTACTATCTTCTAGTACCGTTGTACTAGTTTCCTCCTCTTCATCGAGGTCGCTATCGGATGCATAGCCATAGTCAGTGAGGGAAATCGCTTCCTCGACAGTATCATAGTCTCGGAGCTCGAACACGGCAGGATCATCAAGTAATTTCTCGGAAGGAAAAAGCACTGCAATTGATGTAGTAAGTTTGGCTGAGTGATGAGAGGCATGTAAATGACTTACAGCTACGAAGGTAATCTGAGTTCTCGGCGAGGACTTCAGCGCTCGAAAAGCACGCTTGAGGCTTGGTGACTTTACCCTGGCGCTTTGATCGAGTCGAGAACAAGAAGAACTGCGCGTCGACTAGTTCACCACGCAGCGACTTCTTCAAGAGATCGTTAATCTTCATTGGCCCGAGGAGCTACGTTGTGTGATGCCGGGGAGCAGTGGCGATATTGATTTTTTGCACAACACAAGGCATTCATATATGTCGTTGGAATTGAACAAGAAAGACAATACTTAGTTCACAGTGGTAACAATACATAGTGAGAAAGAAAATATTTAGTCCACAGTGGTGACAATAGTAACATACTTGCAGTTTCAATTGTTACTAGTAAGGCATAAATGAGACAATGGGAAGATCCGGCATTCGCCGCAACTCCGATCTCGGATGACTCTCCAATTTGTCCCCGTGAATGATTTGCCACAGCTGGTCTGGATGCGGCCTGATACAGCCTCATGATACGGTGCCCTCGTGCATCATTCGAGATAAAGCGTTAGTGGACACATAATCCCTCTCAGGCGTATAGATGTTTGTCCTTGACGCAAGGTCGATATTAACATCAAGATGACCAAACCTATTGATTATGGCGATTTGGAGTTCACTCGCCGACCTGCTAAACAGATCAAGGCCGTAAACCTCCCCGCGGTGCCACAACGAATCTTCGATGAAGCTGTATAAAGACGCTGCTCGGGGTGCACTTATCTTCGATGAAACTGTATAAAGACGCTGCTCGCTTCGATGAAGCTGTATAAAGACGCTGCTTGGGGTGCACTTATAGATATATCTTCTTCGTGTCCGTCACCCAGGTTTCGGCACCCCAAGCTTTGAACGGACAGTCAAGGATGCGAACGGCAGAGAAGTTCCAGGAGGCGTCATTGTCTCTCATAGGCCTGCAGATGCCCAAGTCATCCAGCTCTGAGTTGTATCGCATGCCCACAGATTGTCAGATCCTTCCAGCACCGAGTTCAACAGGTTTACCTATTTTGACATTTGTAAACATTTTTAGCCATGGCATGTAATCATTATATGGCTGAAGGTCCTTCAATTGAGTTGCAGAAAGTTACTATCAAGGGTTCTGGTCAGTCCGTGTGGTCCAGTTTTCGCAGAAGCGCGTTTAACAAGGACCAAATCCTCGTGTCAAAATGTCAGAATCCCGCAAGTATACTGGGATACGGGTTTACCTCAATGCTTGTGTGCCGTATAAATTCAACAATATACATTGTAAATTGCACCGGTTTGTGATGCTGTGTCGTTGGTAAATTAAAGTTACAATACATGGACTACCATTGAAATCAAAGTTCGGCTGTGATAGTTATGACATATTCAACGTAAAGCTCAGGCCTCACGTCGAAAGTGCGGACCTCTCCCTTTCGGACGCCCACCTCAATCTGCTTGCCTGCAAGGGTCTCAGTCAACAGATCAGCCTTGCTATCTTTAACATCACGTATGTTAATACCACAGTGCCGAATTATAGCACACACAGGACACCCAGTGCGAGTTCCGCGCAGCAGTACAGGATTGGTCGATGTAAAACGCCTCTGTGGATTGTTGTGATTTCTAGACCCGGCGGACGGAAGCCTGTTAGGAGGAGGCACAGAAGGAGAAATATGATCTGCGTGGTTGTTGGATTGCGTGGAAGTGGGGGAAGTAACAATGGGGAAAGACTCGGCGTCGTTGTTGCGTGGTTCGGAAGTAAGACTAGACGACAAAAAAGTAGGAACATGGTTGGGTCCGTTGCGAGACCGACGTGGTGAAGTGTCGATAAATCGTTGCAGGTCAGGTTTGGTGAGGAGATGTATCCAAGGACGGTAATCCTTGATTCCAATGAGAATAACTGTCAGTTCGCCACGGTGATCTTGATAGTAAATACAGCTGCACTGCGTATTGTTTGGGAGTTCAATTTGGGTGTTGGGAAAAAGCGCTCGGCGGCCGTCCCCCTGCCCATCATGACCTTCTGGGTCAGGGCATATATAGTAGCCGCAGCGATCCCAAATAGAATCTGTAGACCGCAAAGTAAAAAACTGTCGTCGAGGAATTGTTGATGATACGTTATGGTCGACTAGCATGCGTATATCCTTCATCACAAGGCCTTCAAGATCTCTTCGCTCAAGTTGTTGAAGCTTTGTCGGCGCAATGCGAAGAAAGGTATTTGGGTCGCGTGTTTCGTGCAAGTAAATCCCACAAGGGAAATGTTGATCTTCCCTTTTGCATTTCAGGACCGCAAGCCACGAATCCGATTCCCCTTCGCGCTTCATGGGAAGAGTAATGTGAATACCATCGTTCCGAATGTCATATCCATGCTCTAGATTCGGCCGTTTACGAAAAGGGTTGCGCCACCCTCCAGGTTGAGGCAAGCAGCGGAGAAATTGCGAGTGATTGATATTGATGAGTGGGTGACGAGAGTCCCACAGGAAAAAATCTGGTGCCGATGCCAGAGAACCACGTATTCTGGAAGGGTGGGGAAACTCCATCGAGTCGAGCCAGGCGAAGATGGTTTGATCATCAGATGATTTCATGATCTCAAGCTGTAGGCGTCTGAAAGCCTTCTCTCCTTCTCCGTAAATGATAGGCATGTGGATGCCAAATAACCCCAGGAGCGAATATGCTCTGTCCTCGACTTTCTGCGTCTTTCGTCCTACAGCCCATGACATCCTCTCTGCAATGCTGGGATCGCATGGGATACCCAACAGAATCTTCTCGCGGATGTGGGTGATTTCATGTAGAGTGGACGCCCATGTCGCCTTGCTCCCGATCCTCGACCAATCCTTCGCAAAGAAATAGACATTATCAGGGGCCAGAAGCTCTTGTAAAGTCCATCCTCTTTTGAACCAATCAGCTCTGTTGAGAGCAGATACAAGGGCATCCTGATCGATATCGTGGTCGACATCGTGCAAGTACACATAGCACACAGCAGAGTTTTTGTACCACGCGTACATGGAATTTATCGCTTCTGATAACTCTGCGCTGCTGGTTTTGTCAATGCAGCAAGTGTCGACCCAGATATAGTTCAGACCATCCTGCAAAGCCCGATCACATGCTCCCTTGACTTTCATGAAACCTTCTTTTCTGCGGACGTCTGGGGGGATATTGTGCTCCTTGAAACGATCGTTAATGTACTAGCTGAATGTTGAACAAAGTCACATACGGCATGGTTACTGTGAAAGCCCTCGCTAGGGGGAACCTCAGGCTGCCTGCGCTGCAAGTCTTGGAAGGATACTTCTTCACTTGGGTTGGCCAACCACCGGTGAGACAAGATGGCATAAGGTGGCACAATTTCCGCCGTTTCTACCCAGTATAATTCCTCGGTATGTAGCAGACGCATTGATTTCTTCGTGCTTCGGGCGTTCAGTCCTTGAGTCTTGACTTTGATCTTTTTATTCGCAGTCGAGGGAGATACGTTGGCAACAAATTCGTATGATGGGCTTTTTGACGTGAGATGTGAGGCTTGGCGAAGATGGCCACCAATAAACCTATTTCTATTTCTCAGCACTTGAGAAGTACGTCAAGGCACTCGGTCACAAAAGCGGTGTCTTCGGGCTGTCCTGATTCTGCTCGAGTACGGCAAAGGAACAAAGCTATCGTTGGTATGACAGCGAATTGAAATCATTGAAGGCTGCCGTAACATGTTGCGTTGCGCTTGTAAGATCTGAATTATATAGCTGGCTTTTCTGTGATTGATTAGCACTGAAATGCGGTAATGAGACGATATGCTCTGTATACGATGATATTAGCTCTGCGAGTATACCGTCAACAAGAACGTACCAATCGATGACTCATGGAAAAATCTGTGAGCGTTTAAGTTGGTCGCCAACTTTCTGCCGGCACTTGGACAAGCAAGGTCCACTCACTCTACTGAGTTAGTATCGACGCCGTAACGAGTGATCGAGGCAATGATTTAGATATTTTCTGGGAGACAGACATATCCCGTTGTAGATCGTCGAGTTATGCGCCAACTGAATCGCGTGCTTTATCATCAGCGTTGTCTATTACTCTGCAAGATCGCCTGCATAGAGGTACGAGAATGCAACGCCCGAACAGGTGGTAACTGTGTAAGAGACATCAAACTCGAAACCCAATACATCCTGCAACTTCAGGTCGAATACAGCGCCAATTCGCATCGCGAAAAACGCACACAGTCGACATCCTTAACACATCTCCTTTACTGCCTCCAACATTTCTACTCTTGTTCGTGCATGTGGATCTAGCTCTTCTGGCGTGGGTAGTTCGATGTGCGTATCGATCCATGCAAGCGCCCAAGCGCCATTCCCCGCCTTTGTTCCTCGAAGCACCCTCCGCTGTGCAATCTGTTCCCAGCGGCAGCGAGTAGGTTGGGTATCTGCGCGATCTAAAAAAGCAGAAAGAAAAGAAAACATAAAATGTAAACAGCCAAGTATAATAATAGACATACAATGCACCAGTCCCGTGTGTGGCTCATACACTCCAAGCGGATACTGTGACTCCTCCGCTCTCGCCCTCTTCATCTCTGCACCGACCAGCTCCTCGGTTGCCGCACGCTTATATTCTCCTTCACCCACCTGCACTTCCTTCCCCTTTCCTTTATCTGATGCATCCCCAAGGATTCCCCCACATGCGACCCTTGCTTCTCTTCTCATCCGCGACCACTCATCTCCAGAGTCTCCAACGCGCCTTGCGGCCTCCCACATCCAATTCTCTGCTGTGAGTCCCTCCCTTGACAATACTGATTTGCGCACTGCGCTATGCGGTCCGTCGCTGAACGGTCCCCAACCAGGACCGCCGAAAATGGTAGTAGGCCCTCCTGCGCGATATATCCCCGACGCCGTCGTGGACGTGGGCTGCGGGCCAGAAGGTGCAGATTGGGAAGACGCAGCCAGTGGGTCTGGGAGCTCTCCGACGGGGTCGCCCGCCTTGAGGCCTTTTTCTGTGATCTCAGCAAGAACTTTGGATTCGTAATAATCGTCTGTGACCCAGCGGCCGTCTATAGAATGGATGGTCAGTCCATTTCATTTCAAAAGAAGAGTAAGAACGTACCCAGAATCATCTTTGCTCCATGAAGTTTATATGCACTGCGTACGGTGACAAGGGTAACGCTGCGCGTTTTAAGATGTGCACCTAGCTTCCCTGCAGAGATAAGGAACTCCTTTTCAGATTGTGTAGCAGAGAGCTTGAGCGCGAGAGGATTGCGCCGGAAAAAATACAGAGAATCACGAAACCCTGATGCACGCGCGGCATCGATGGCGAGCATGTACTGTCGACTAGGGTGCCGATCGGGTAGCACGAATGTATGACATTTGAATTTACGACCTGGATGGTCAACGTCATGTTCAACAAGAATTGAGATGTCATAAGTTGTCAATAGAGTGCAGACTAAGCAAATGCGCACCTCCAAGCAGATTGCCATCCGCGTCAATCTTCTCGTCACCTTTCTCGTCCGAGTCCGTAACGAACTCGTCACCTTCGATGAAGTATAGTTTCCCTCCGACCCGCATGAACGGTCGACCATCCTGCAGTCCCTCCTCTGCTTGCGCATCGTCAGCATCTTCTCCGTCGCGCTTCGGTAGGCGGATAGTGAGCCCCCCACGCCCCCGCCCTCGTGCTCGGCCTCTCCCTCTACCGCGTCCTCTTGCGCGGCTAGGACCACCAGGGGCGGCACCACGACCTCTTCCACGCGGACGTCCACGGGGTCTTGGGAATGGCTGTGGCTCACCACCCTCGGGCACAGTCTCCTCCACTCCACTGCCTTCACCCTCGACTTCGCCTTCCTCGGGCTCCTCATCGCCAGGCTCCCCTTCATCAAGTACACCCTCTGAATCCTCTCTCTTGGTCTGCACTTCGCCTTCATCGATGTCGTCTTCGTCTTCGTCCAAGACAGAGGGCGTTGCTGGTGTTTGCGCGAGGCGTGGTTTTAGGATGATCTTGGGGGTGGAGGTGGATGCTGCAACGTTTGAGCGCTTCATTATCAGCTTTTGTCGATAGAAAGCTATTACAGCGATGTTCTGAGTGAAGATGGATGATTACAGTCACTTGTTGCTTGTGTATATTTAGTACTCGGAGATGATGAACTGAGCCGCACGAACTTACATAATCGTGAGATGTCCAGGCATCACGAGTACGTCCGATCAAACATTCCAAGATATTCCAACAACGAGGTCCGAATGACTGCTTACTCCTAGTCTTTGCATTCCTCTATTATATCATATTAACCATGTTATAGCGTCCACCGTCGCATGATGGGAATAGTCAGCAGTGAAGTTTTTGGCAGAAATATCTTAGGTAGTGGTCACAGCTTGAGCAGCGGAATGCATTTATGTATTGACCGCTGTCCTTGCCACCATCTAAAGAAGAGTATGGTGATGCCAGTGAGTTTCTAGGGCGGCATGATGAGGTTCGCATTGAACCTCCGGCGTAGATCATCCTAGAAAACAGTCGGAGCATTTCCTGAGCCTACGCGCATAGGTGCATTCATTCTTGCTAGTTTCGTCGAGAACCACAAACTCGGAGCTATCACCGACAAAGTCGTTCTTAAATCTGGCCTTGAAGTCCTCCCGACGAGCCTCGTCGCGTTCGGAAGCAAGCTTCTGAAGCATTTTTCAAGTAAGGCCTGTGAGATTGCGTGATAATGTCGAAGGGTTGATGGTGATGTTGTGCTGGAACACGAGCCACGTGCAAACTTCATCAAGGAAGAGATCAGGATCTTCAGCAAAGAGGTCTTCGGCAGGCGTCATCAGCGCTCGAGTGATAATTTGAGGACGTCCAATAAGTGGAGAAGGGGGCTTCTTGACAGTACCGAATTCATCAAAGATCCGTCTCCAACAATAGCAACTGTGCTTTGAAACACTGAGTACCTCACAAATATCCTCCATGTCTCAACGTTCAACCATGATCCCAGAGTTGGAATGCACAACTCTTGATATCTTCGCTTATACTGCGGTACAGGAGGTTCGTCTGTGTCGCAAAATTTTCACTATTCCGAAGCGACGTCTACGTGAAGCTGGCTGTGGAGGTTGCCCTTCGCGTAGAGCGTAACCGCTCATCCAAGAGCCTCGGATTTCAATCCACTTGCGAAGGTCAGTTTCGGTCACCTTCAGTTCTCTGTAGTCAACTGCAAGGTCGGTATGCACCTGCGATGCCATCTTGAATCGCACATGCACACCGACCTTGTAGTGACCTTCGCAAGTGAATTGGCTCAGAAGGGGATGTTTTGAAAGGTTTCCTTTTTTGGTCACACCCTATTGATAAACGGCGTGAGAATTTAGTACACGCATTTGTGCACTGAAATATGATCTTTTCCATCCTTCTTATACTTGACCTGTGATTCCCTTGGGCTACTCTCCGGGAAAGGATTCCAATGAAAAAAAAAAGTAATTCCAGCATGCACTTAATTTTCTTATTTACTTATGCCATGAAATTAATGGAAAAAGTGTTGAACTCGCGTAGTCAGTCAGCTTACTTAATCGTATGGTACGGTCCGGGTCTAGTACGCATGTTTAGCACGAGTAATTTGAGCCTTTCGCCCGTCGTCGTCGCGCGCGCTCGCCATTTTTCCACAAAAAGCACTGAAACGAAATTGGAGATTTTCTTGATGCAATCTTCTGCATGTAGACACACCGTACGCAAGAATTCTTTCACATTCACTACAAAACTACTACTAGTACACACAACAAACCATATTCTTGCGCATGGAAACTCTCGGAAACAACTCGAACTCAGAAGATGACCCCCGCCTATACAGACCTGATACAAAGAGACAAAGAAATCGCAACACTATATGTCAGGCAAGAGGACTTGATGACCATACAGTGATATTGAACAAACAATTATTTGACACTGCAAGGAATATGCATCAGTGTCGGTTTCATACGAATCGTAAATTGGCGTGATAATTACTCTTTGATCAAAGACACGACGAAAGTGTTGTCGTGGTAGTCGTTGTCACCACCGTCTTCGACGGCATACTGCCAGTGCCAAGTTAAGTCACTTCACGATGTCAATGAAAACTGAATAGGATTTACGGTGTAGTTGGTCACCCAGGTAACAGGGTTGT
>CAKNEV010000158.1:0-64803 GCA_930272055.1 Rhizopogon roseolus
CGAGTTGGAAAGACGCACTGTGAAATCAGAGAATGAGTAGCGTCGTCGGGCGTCACTTGCAGTCGAGTGCGCTGCGGGAGAAGAAAAGAAAAGCAGAAGGCAGCAGGCTGGCTGGAACCTGCTGGAGAGTGGGCCGAGCGCAGCGCAGCGCGGAGACGAGAGAGCCACGTGCCGCACTACCGTGGCATACGAAGTCTAAATTCTACGCAACCTCGTTCCTCGGCTGCTCAGAAAACCAGTTTGACTCTACAGTGATGACGGACATAATCAAAGCTTGAAGGATAGATTTCGACGACTGACCTTTCGATCTTGTGCTCGAAGTCATAATTGCAACGAGCCGCTGACAACCATATATCAAAGCATGTTCGAATGAAGAAAACAAACAGCTTTCAAGTACAAGAAAGCTTCCTGTAAGTAAAATACTGCATAGATGCTCGTGTAGCAAAGCAGCTCCAACATTCTAATACCCCGCCCAGCTTCGCACCTTCGAGAACCAAAACGAGCGCACATGTTTCAAGGGCAGCGGTATAGCCTCGCCATCCTCCACTTTGACCGAGTCGTACCCAATAAAATCAAGCTTATTCCACCGCCCAAGGGGCCGCGAACGCAACGCGAGCGTCATCTGGAAAACATACTTGTGTTCTTGCGGTTCGCCGGCGGCGTGCGCGGGGACGGGGTGCTTCTCGGTGAGGTTCGTGATGTGTACGGTGTTGCCGGAGAGGGACCAGTCGCCGATGTAGAAACCCTGAGATATGGGATGTGTGAGCTTTGGGTTTGGTCTTTTTTTTTGGAGTAGGGTGAGATGCGTATGTACCTTCATGCGCAGGGTGGGCTTAAGCATTGGAATGACGGCTTGGGGTTGCCATTCCTCGTTGGCGAGGAGGGATAGGACTTGTCCGTTAGGGAAGAATCGGCTGGTAACGTGTGGTACGTGGTTAACGAGGAGAAGAGAAGATTTCGAGCATGAGAACTTACAGGTATCGGTGGTAAGTGATGAGGTGGGTTATCTACACGAGAGCGATAAGTTCAGATGCGTCGAAAAACAGTGTGGGGGATCCTCTGATACATACGTTGACCCAAGCGTTCTCGCTGGAGCCCATCCGCCTGCGGTTGTGTAAGACAGTGAGGACGATAACTCTCTCAAAGTATAGCTTACACGTAATGGCAAACAGCGATATATACCCCATCCAGCCGCAAGCGGGGATGTTCGATATAAGCTCTCCGGTAATCTGAGCCGTACTGTTTCACGATATCCGTCAAGGGCTCATCGTCAGGGATCTGTGGGGGCTTATACGCCAAATGAACAAAATCTCTGTTGCGCAAATATTTGATAACGTAGTGTACATGCAAGAGACGAGCACCATACCTCCAAATCGCAGAGTCCAAGCTGAGCGCGCGTGCTTTACGACTGACAGTCGCAAACCGCTCGACGGTAGTATAGTCAAGAATTCGCAGGATTCTCAACAGAAGCTCGTCAGGGATGAGATTAATAGGAGGCCGTCCCTCTTTCTCATCCTCCGGTGTAAAGACAAGATGCTCAGGAAAGTTCTTGATCACTTGTGCAAGAAACTCCGACGTCACATGTATTTTATCCTTGTCATTGTCCTCGTGGGCATTGAGATTTCCAGCCTGCCCACCCCGTGTGACGCTCTCTGCCTTGGCAGAGGATGAAGTCTTCTTGTGTCCAGCAGAGCTACTAGCGGCAGAAAGCTCATGTTCTTTGAAGTACGCGCGATCGACATTCGGATCGAGACGGAATGCCTGGCGATAGAGCCGGAGAGCCTCGTCTAGCTGACTCCGCTGCTCATGAAGGACTGCGTTACGATAAACCTCGATGGCATGGGCGAGAGTGGGGCTGAGATGAGATTGGCCGTGAGATGCGAGTACGGGGACGTTAGGCGCACCTGCAATGGCATGGGATGCAGGTCTGGGAAGCCCTCGATGTGCAGAGTGCGTGTTGCTGGTAGTGGCAGTGACGGTCTTCGTGCTGGTATCACTGCGGGCTGGGGAGGGGGCGCGTTCTGTGGTGGTGCTGCGTGCGTCGGCGCTGGGTTGGGCTTGCGCTCCAGCCCGCCGTTGCCTGACCTCGGCCTTCCATTGCTCTCTGAAGCGTGCGAGTTCTGCAGGCTCTTGCTCCGAGACTGGAACTAGAATATCTGATGAGCTTGCACTCATTCTACACTTGGTAGAGGATACTCCACTAGGGCTGAGCAGGGACTATACGTTAAATTATGACTCGGAATGGGACTGGACGCAACCGGAGGTACTTTATAAACTCATGCTTGTGGCTGACAAAGACCTGCTAGTGTGAGAATGAACTACATACAGCATGCAGTGTGATTCTAGTCAAATTAACGCCTAAGATAACTTGTAGTCCAATAAGGACACGTTAAAATAATGCTAGTCCAGGGAAAATGAAGACCACTTTATGGTATAAATAAAACATAGGAAGGTGCTGGCTGGGGGGGTAGAAATGCATAATCGGTGGTAATCAAGCCAGCGGCGCGCAGGGGTTCAAAACGCCAAAGTTGCCGCTTTACGACTTTAAGATGCCCAGTCGCTTCAACTCTTCACAGCTATCTATTTTCTCCGCCTCAATTGCCTTCACCTTCTCCCAGTCCGTGCCAATGCCGAACACTCCAATTTCCGCATCTCTCCTCCGTTGCCGGTTCTCAACTCCAAGCTGACACTCACCGTACAGATTATTGGTGTAAATGCGCTCCAGTTTCCCTTCGAATTCCGATAGAGCAGACTCTTGTCGATAGTTACTCCCAGCAATGTCAGCAGCAATGCGCGGATGTCTGCTGAACTCGAGCCCATTGACATGGTACTTTATGCCCAATTTGCTGGTCTGTCGTTCAACATCGAAACGTGGTGATGGTGAAAAGGAATATCGCGGGTCGGGTATTGACGTAGAGAATAAGTCCGGAATTGCACTGAGGAAGGTGAACCCGATGAGCAATAGAAGGGGTAGGAGCTGCATAAGCAGCGAGCGGCCCTGCGCCCCTTCGGCTTGCTGTTGTGCACCTCCCGTATTCGTGCGCATACGTGTTGTTCGGAAGCCTCCTGGGCCAAAGGATGCGGTGAATACTGGCCCTCCGAAAGGACCACCTCCAAAGCCACCATTCCTCGCCATTCCTCCTCCTCCAAAGAACATATTGAAGAGATCTTCTGGACTCATCTCGCCTTCGAAGCCTCCACCGAATGGGGTTGTGGAGAAGCCGGGTCCGCGCGAAGGCATACCACTGGACCGTGATTCAGGGTCTGACCCGGAGTGGTCATAAGATGCTCGCTTTTGAGGATCTGAGTGAATGTCAGAGCCGTCCAGGACATGAAGATAAGTTCGAGCATGCCTGAAAGTACTTGAAATGCTTTAGAAACCACTAAGGAGAAGGTTATGTCAGAGTGGCGTGTATGGGGACTATGGTAGACGTACTCTTGAATGCCTCATCTGCTCCCGGAGCACCGTTCTTGTCAGGGTGTAGCGCCAAGGCAAGCTGTCGCCACGTTAGAACTTGTATGGGATAGCGCTCATATCATGTTAAATTACCTTCCGATAGGCCTTCTTTATCTCAGCCTCTTCGCAGTCCTTCTTGATGGACAAAATCTCATAGTACTCTGTAACCTTGCATGCCTTGACCCGTTTGACGACTTTCAACTGCTCGGCAGTAAATTCCCGCTTGTCTCCTCCCATGCCTCCAGCAGTACCATTTGCACTGCCCGTGCCGCGATGCTTTGCGCCAGAAGCTGATGGATGAGTCTCTGTAGAAGAGGACGAAGCCTGGGCGTTGCCATTTGCGGTCGAAGGGCCTGCTCCAGCCGAACCCGAAGCTTCCGCGGCTACGATGGATTCAAGGAGCTTCACAGCCTCGGTGGTGGAGAAGAGGTTTATGGATTTTTGAGCAAATTTGCGTGCAGAGGGGAAGTTGGCGGCATCTCTGTATTTTTGTGCGATGGATAGGCATTTGATTGCTTCGTCTTTGTTACCTTCCATCGCTTGAGGGCAGACGAAGTAGGTGGTGACTTCAAGTTGTTCTTTGCAGAAACCTGAGAACGTGTCGCATTCCTCATTCGGCAAGTTATGCACGAAAAGTATCAGGCCAGCTTGCAGTGGAAAACATGTACTGTAGAAATGCTCATAATGCATAATGAAAAACGAAAGAGATATGTTCGCTCATATACCACCACTATACATTACGAGCAGAGTATGATGCACGACATTTTTACCGTGATACGTGAATTTATATGTCGAAAATCGTTTTGTTATCGAATTCTTTTTGTCATGTTTTCATTACGCATTAGTATGACCATAATGTCTACTGCATATAATACAACAATACATAGCTGGTAAGAATCGCGGATGGTATGCTAGTACTACCCTACTTACGTGCAAACACTATCTGATCCCTTCCATCACCCACCATTGGGGCAACAGCCTAGTTTACTATCCGATTTATTTATCAACCATTGATATAATATCCCACGATTGCCTCTGTCTCCATGTCAGCCAGAGTCGGGAGCGTGTTCTTGGGAGATTTCCAGCGGCATCGTATACTATCATCTTCCACACCTCCATCATCCCCTCCGCCAGATCAACTTGGATATCTAATGAACGTCTCATCTGCATCGCAATCACTCGAGCAACTTGTTGAGCCTTTAGACGACGTCGACTCAGAGCCGTCCTCCAAGCAGCTCACTGCTGCTGTGACGCCTCTACTACAACCCGAACCATCAACATCAGCCGCACCTCTCGTGATAGACCCCGCCTTGTCACTGGAGCTGAGACTGCGCTGGCTTGAAGCACTGCTACTAGGCGTACGGCAGGACGCGAAGGACCGTAAGGGGAAGGATAAAGTGCCAGAACTGAAACACGGTGAAACTCTCGTTCGCCTAGCGGAAGATGTGCAAAGGCGTCTTGACCGCGTCATACAGTCCAACGAAGGTCTCCAGAGGTTCATGAGCAAATGTGAGTCGTTGACCCATGGTAATCTGTCGCATTCTGACGCGCCTCTTTCTAGATGACCTGCATGCCCATCTACTGACTCCATCATTCGCCCTATCTGGAGTACTCCCTGGCCCAGCTCCCGCATATGAAAACCTGTCCCCGGAAGAAGTAGAAGCGCTGCTGGTGGAGATGGAACCAGAGATCATAGCTGCTGACAGGGACATGCGCGAAATCGAAATGCTAGAACAAAAAGGGGTAACAGCAGCCGGAAAGCTCACGCGTAAGTCGCGCACAAGCCTTTTTAACTTCGGAGAAAATTTAATTTCAATGTAATCAGACTATGAGGCATTACAGCCTCGTTTGGATGCGCTTTTGAAAGCACATGAGGAGGACATCATACTAGCTGCGTCTCTGGAGAAGCGAGTAGCAGCCCTTGTCGAAAGACATGCCACCCATGTGCGATCTGCTTATCATCGGCCGATCTTCCTTATTGATTCGCTCTCGTTTGCAGGTGGACGCGCTCTCAGAACTGTTCGTAGCGTGGGATGACGTCCTCGCCGAGACCGAGAATAAAGTCACGAAACTTGAACGCGATCGTGAGGAGCGACAGCGACTGGGCTACGAGTAACCAGACCACACTACGCATTGACACTCAATTATGCTCCTTATAATTTCATATTCCGAACGTACTCCAAGAAACCGGCTGTTTATAAAAACATTACTCTCCAAAAGTACGAGTTGATGCTCTCGACGTGGTAGCGCATACAAGTTAAACAGGAGTTGGAGGGCTAGAACCGAGCTACTGCCGATCAGTCAGGACGAATAGGCGCCAAATCCTTATCCGTGTGAATGACCGCGCCCTGTGCATGAGGATACAGCATGTTTAATGTACCACGCAGACAATCCAAACTTGCAGTGCAATCGACTCTCATCCCATAACGCTCGCAACTTTTGACCCTCGTTCGAAGCGTACCTTCGGATCCAAATCCATACACTTGGTGAGTGGTAGCATAGACAAGTAGCTGACGGTGGTTGATAGTGCTGCAGTGGCTAGTCGCAATTCTGGGCAATAAAAATGTCTAATTTAGCTGCTGCCACTGAGATGCAGAAGATACTAGCGATAACGCCCTATCAGAAATTTCAAGGCCACAGTCGTTGGGTCAGCGGCGTGATACATCTGCTCGACGGACAGCGGATTGTGACTTGTTCTTATGACGGCTCGCTGCGAGTATGGAATTTGAAGACCGGAGAGCAGATTGGGGATCCCTGGCAGGACGGAGAAAACGCAGTGTGGGCTATTGCATTGTCTCTGGACGGGAAGAAAGTAGTTTGCGGGTGTGTGGATGGTGCTGTGAAATTGTGGGACATTGACACAGGCAAGTTCATCGCTAAATGGACAGGGCACGCCAGCTATGTCAAATCTGTGTGCTGGAACCGAGACCATGGGCGAGTGGTGAGCGCATCTGCGGATGGGACAGCACGAGTGTGGGATGTGGAGAGCAGAAAGACCGTCCTAGCAATCGAGACAGGGTTTAGCGAATTTGAGGCAGTCATCGACTCACCAGACATGACCATGATTGCGACCGGTGGGGATAGCAAGGATCTGAAGGAGTTTATCAAAATCTGGGATGCGAAGACAGGCAAACTCATCACAAATCTCAAAGGACACACAGGGACAGTGTATTGCCTAGCTTGGACTGCCGATGGAAGCACGCTCATCTCTGGGTCATATGATTACTCGATTAGGACGTGGAATACAACAACTTGGCAGCAGATCCATGTTTTGACGGGGCACACCAGCGTTGTCTATCGTATTGCAATATCCCCAAATGGCCAGATCCTCGCAAGCGGATCTTGGGACGACACAGCGCGACTGTGGAACCTCGAGAATGGCCTGCCCATCGGTTCGCCCCTCCAACATCCACAACAACTGGCTTGCGTGTCGTTTTCGACAGATGGACAGCTACTGGCCACTGGCTCCTGGGACAACAATGCATACTCATGGGACATTTCTGGCATTCTTGAAGAAGCTGGCCTCTTGAATACGAATGCGAGTTGACCATTTCTCATCTCTCTCTTGCAACTGACGTGCTATTTCAGAACTGTGACAAGTCGTTGATTGATGTATGCACATTTATAAATACATCTTATTCAATTTAACACACGCATTCCAGGCTGATGCTATACGACGTCCTGGCCACAGGCGCAAGGATGTCCATCGAATACCCCCGCGATTTTTTGACGATGCACCTTGTCGTCCTGACGTACGTCATTCGTATCTCATTGTGTTTTTCCTGACATCTGTATTATTTGTATCAGCCCTCTAGAACACACCACCTATCCTCATCCTCCCCACGCCAACACAATATCACTGGGCATCCATCTTCACATGGACGCGCCCACCTTATCCGTCTCTCCTCGTTATTCCAACGCAACAACTACAATACACACGATGTACCACCCCGACCGAGCTTTCTCGACTGGGCACGAAGCACGTCCTTTCGCTTGCCCCACAGACAGGATAACGATAAAGAGAGCATTCAGTTGCAGGCGCGTCTCCC
Source organism: Rhizopogon roseolus (assembly GCA_930272055.1). Classification (NCBI taxonomy): domain Eukaryota; kingdom Fungi; phylum Basidiomycota; class Agaricomycetes; order Boletales; family Rhizopogonaceae; genus Rhizopogon; species Rhizopogon roseolus. The sequence goes on from CAKNEV010000158.1 coordinate 7,507, forward strand.
AGCGGTAGTCGACGTCCCAGTTGCGAAGGGCAAACGGGTGAGTCCAACCTTTTTTCCCTTCTTTCCCTGATGTTCAACTCTACGTGATGTTTTTCTCAGAGGAATATCTCAGGCGCAGAGATAAGGCTCGAGAAAGAGAAAGCAAAGAAAGCAAAGAAGGCTTCCGCACACAACACAAAGCCTCCCCAGGGCAGTGTCGTGCAGGAATATGGAGAAGGGGCTCAGGCCCAGGCATCTTCAAAACCGCATGCTGATGTTTCCGCATCGTCTACCACACCGGTCACTGCTGATACTTCCGCAGTGATACCACGGGCTGGACGCTGGACCCGCTTCTGGCTGTTTATCGGTTGTGTTCCTGCTCAATATGCTGACGGTCAATAATTAATGCATCACTCGGGCTATGGGTCATCGTTGCCAGTGCATTGTCAATTTACCCCCTATGATGGTGTAGATCGAATGATGATGATAAAAATTCATTTCATGTGTTCCCAAGTACGTAGTCAGGTACATCGTTATTCCACCTCCTCGGATAATTTCAATATTATTTAACAAGTGATGGAACAAAACTTGACGTAGAATGAGGTGTGAATTTATAGTCATCAAGTTTATGCACGGAGGGGAATATGAAAATACCCCGGATCATAAATGTCCAGATTGCATTATGGGCACCGGAAACTGAGTACATAATACGGTCAACTTGAGGACATGGTACGGGTGGCGCAAAGGAAGGACCGAACATGAAGTTAGGGCTATACACCGAAATTCCGCTTATCATGTGCAAACACATCGATAATTTCTTCTAAAACCTCCGACAAAATCTGACAAGTATGGCCTGCATTGCTCGCACCGCAGCTAGCGTTAGGATATCGATATCTTTTCGGTTGTGCATAGTACTAGCGGTGCTCACGGCGTTCGGTGTTCCCTCGAAACGAGGATGAGGGCGCATGCAATCATGTTCAATGCAATGAGATTCTGCGCTGCACAATCACGAGATATAACGGCTTCAATGGCTTAGGCGAGATAGAGGAAGTAGAGTAATCGTCAAAAGGACGGGATGCATGAGGCGCGAAACTTGCTTCAATGAGGTGGGATCATAAATAGACTTATCCTCACACACGAGAACCTCGTCAATAATTCTGTCTATCATACCGTCCACAAGACTAATACAGTCACATATCGTGGAGACCGATGCTCTGCAAGAACTGGTGCACTGCATTGAGAACGCGGCTACCGTTGTCGGAAGACATAGTACGGCGCATCTCGGTGTTATCAAGCTCACACTGGATGAATATCATTTGCATTCAACGTAGTGAAGCTCGCCAACGTTGCGGCCATCAGCCGAGAGGATGGATGAAGGTCCGCCGGAGCCCATGCAGGTGCTGAAGCACTGACCGTCAGCGATCTTCATGTGCAGCTTCATGATGAGCAGCCCGATGGACATCATGCGACAGACACTCCGTGGGGCAGTCGCTAACGAAGGTGTACGTCCTGCTGGTGTGATTCGACACAAACCATAGCGACGCAGGGTCATGCTGACGGCCATAGCAAATGGAGTGTATGGGCATATATGCCGCTTGAGCATGGGCGAGGACTAGATCACCACCTGCGTGAAACAGCTTCTGTCTGACGTTGATGAAAGAGCATTTCCTAAACCAAGGCCGAAATCCTGTCTTATCAACTGTATCTGTGCGCCGCGGCTGGGAGGGCCTTGCTAGTGGTTCCGCTGAGAAGTCAAGTGCAGAACTGAGATGGGTACCAGGGTCGTCACGACTCACCACCAAGAAGAACACCAACCGCAATTCCAGTCCAATCCCACTCCTTTGTTAGTTCGGACGTTCCTGTATGTCTAACCCTAGTGCAACGGTCTTCTAAACGGTTCCATGAACCAGTGCGATGAAAACGTGGACAACCCCACAAAAATGGAGATGGCTCGGATTGCTCTGAGGAAAGTGAATCCGATAAACATAGAAGAAGTAGGAACAACATAAATAGAGAGCGACCCTGGGCCCCTTCATCCTGCTGCATTGCACCTTCCGTATTCATGCGCATGTGTTGTTCGGAAGCCTCCTAGGCCAAAGGATACGGTGAATACTGACCCTCCGAAAGGACTCCAAAGCCATCATTCCTTGCTACATCTCCTCCTCCAAAGAACATATTGAAGAGAACTTCTGCACTGATCTCGCCTTCGAAGCCTCCACTGAATGAGTGATGGAGAAGGAAAGTACTTCAAAATTTTTGGAAACAACTGAGGAGAAAATTGTATGAGAGTGGTGTGTATGGGAACTATAGTTGACGTACTCTTGCATGCTTTATCTGCTCCTGGAGCGCCGTTCTTGTCAGGGTGTAGCGCCAGGGCAAGCTGTTGCCACGTTAGAAAATGTAGGGCATAGCGCTAATATCATGTGAAATTACCTTCCAGTAAGCCTTCTTTATCTCAGCCTCATCCTTCTTGCTGGACAAAACTTCATAGTACTCTGTCATCTTGCACGCCTTGACCCGTTTGACGACTTTCAACTGCTCAGCAGTAAATCCCCGCTTGTCCCCTCCCATGCATCCAGCACTACCATTTGCACTGCCAGGACCGCGATGCTTTGCGCTAGATGTGTCTCTGTAGAAGCAGAGGAAACCTGGGCATTGCCATTTGGGGTCGAAGGGCCTGCCCCAGGCCCCCAGCCAAACTTGAAGCTTCCGCGGCTACAATGGATTCAAGGAGCTTCACAGCCTCGGTGGTGGAGAAGAGGATTATGAATTATTGGGCAAATTTGCATGCAGAGAGGAAGTTGGCGGCATCTCTGTATTTTTGTGCGATGGAAAGGAAATCAAACTCCTTCGTCATCGCTTGAGAGTAGAGTCAGTAGACCAAGTCGGTAGTGACTAGTGATCCATGCCTCATTCGGCAGGTCATGCACGAGAAGAATTAGGCCAACTGGCAGTATGGTATAGTATACTGCCTACGACATGCAAGCACGTTTTGATGCCTTCCACGACCTACAGCTGGGGCAACAGTCTGATTTACTATCCGATTTATCAACCATTGATAAGGTAGGGCTCATGCAGGATCAACTAACCTGTGACGCCATGTGACATCATGTGACACATTGTGACCGTGCACAAACAAAAGCAATGTACTACGATCTGTATGATACTGTGTCCACGAATCTACTGTGAAATGAATAAGCTAATTAGACTAGATTATATCGTGATTAGCGTTAAAATTAAGAGTGATGTTATGTTAGATTCCAGCATTCTCCAGCTCAGCAAAAATGGAATTAGGGAGAACTCGATGACCTCTGTATTTCTTGCTTGCCCATACTGCTTGCTTTCCCGTTAAACCTTTCTGATAAGCATCCATGAATCTGCGAGAACGTCGTGCATATCTAAGTGTGCTAGGGTTCTTGTTGGGCTGAAAGGACGTCAAATAGAAACAAAAGAGATGCATCTACAAGGCTCACCTGCATATTTCCTTATCCTCTTTTTGTGCACTGACTCTAGTTTTCTTTTTATGCCTTCCAGAATATCCTCCAAGGTTCTTCAGGTTACCAAGTGAACGCTTTGGAATGGTGTAGCTTGCAGTGTAGTAGTTTGACGGGCGAAGCAAATGATTTCACTACTTTCGTACTATTACCCCCTGACATGTCACGCACAAACAATCCAATTCCTAGGTCATAACATGTACTTTTCTAATGACACTCGGAATTCTCATTTTTTTTAAAATCCAGCCGCACAGAGTTGTTCAAAATAGAAAAATGAAAAATACTGCGCAAATCTTTTAGCCAGCAAGTAAGTTTTGCGAGGCACATTAGCCATACACTGAAAAATCACGCAAAAGTCACGGTTGGTCAGGTGACATTAGCGGATCCTGCATGAGCCCTACCTTATACAGTACACTTTCTCATAATGCATACGCTCACAATGCATAATTCTCATAATGCATAGCATTTGGGATGGTCCCACTGTGGGCTGGTGAGAAATCGCATCATAATGCATTATGAAATAGTACTTTTGGCTGGTTGGGTCTTCAAGAGTCGTGTTCGGTTCAATATTTTTTAGTGTGTTGGTTGGACAGTCGGACTACATACATACTACTATCTATGATGGTTGCAGATAAAGCCACCATCTGTAGATGAGTTTCTCGAGCCGGCCGAAGAACAGCAAGTCGGACAGTCCATTGAAGGTGGAGATGAAGCCATCATTGCTGTGGTAAGAGAGGAGATGGCAGAGAAAGCAGGCCAGGTGATTGAGGTGGATTCCGAAGAGGAAGATGACCCCCAACCAGAGGTCTCTCGCACGGAAATGCTTGCGTTGTGTCGGCGGCTCGAAGGAAACTGCCTCCAGTTCGGAAATGCTGACTCCACAGTTGCACTGGACTTGGTGAAGCAAATCCGTCTTTTTCGAGCTCACTTACGACGTGAGGAGCTCCTTCATGGAACACAAACTACATTAGACTCGTATTTTCGTTGAGTAGGCTCTTATTTTCGTTAAGTAGACACAGTAGACGTGTCACAATTTTGAGTGGAGTCACACAATGTCACACAATGTGACATACGTTCTAATGCATACATGTCATAATGCATAAAGATTTTGCGGTCCCGACGCTATGCATTATGAGAAAGTGTACTGTAATATCTCACGATTGCTAGAGTCGGGAGCATATTCTGGGGAGATTTCCAGTGGCATCGTATACTATCATCTTCCACACCTCCATCATCCCCTCCGCAAGATCAACATGGAAATCTAATGAAAGTCGCATCTGCTTTACAATCATTCAAGCAACTTATCGAACTTTTAGACGACATCGACTCAGAGCCGTCCTCTGAGCAGCTCACTGCTGCTGTGACGCCTCTACTACAACCCGAACCATCAGCATCAGCCGCACCTCTCGCTATAGACCCCGCCTTGTCACTGGAGCTGAGACTCCGCTGGCTTGAAGCACTGCTACTAGGCGTACGGCAGGACGCGAAGGACCGTAAGGGGAAGGAGAAAGTGCCAGAACTCAAACATGGTGAAACTCTCGTTCGCCTAGCGGAAGACGTGCAAAGGCGTCTTGACCGCGTCATACAGTCCAACAAAGGTCTCCAGAGGTTCATGGGCAAATGTGAGTCGTTGATCCTTTGTAATTTGTCGCGTTCTGACGCGTCTCTTCTAGATGACCTGATGCCCATCTGCTGACTCCATCATTCGCCCTATCTGGAGTACTCCCTGGGCCAGCTCCCGCATATGAAAACCTGTCCCCGGAAGAAATAGAAGCACTGCTAGTGGAGATGGAACCAGAAATTATAGCTGCTGACAGGGACATGCGCGAAATCGAAATACTAGAACAAAAAGGCGTAACAGCAGCCGGAAAGCTCGCGCGTAAGTCGTGCACAAGCATTTTTAACTTCGGAGAGAGCTAATTTCAATGTAATCAGACTATGAGGGATTACAGCCTCGCTTGGATGCGCTTTTGAAAGACATGAGGAGGGCATCATATTAGCTGCGTCTCTGGAGAAGCGAATAGCAGCTCTTGTCGAAAGGCATGCCACCCATGTGCGATCTGCTTACCATCAGCCGGTCTTCCGTACTGATTCGCTATCGTTTACAGGTGGACGCGCTCTCAGAACTGTTCGTAGCATGGGACGACGTCCTCACTGAGACCGAGAATAAAGTCACGAAACTTGAGCGCGATCGTGAAGAACGACAACGACTGGGCTACGAGTAACCAGACCACATCCTTGCGATCTCACATTCCAAACCTACTCTAAGAAACGGGCTGTCCATAAAAATATATTACTATCCAAGAGCACGAGTCGATGCTTTCGACGCAATAGCGCATACAAGAAAAACAAGAGTTGGAGGGTAGAACCGAGCTACTGCCGATCAATTAGGACCAATAGGCGCCAGAGTCTTATCCGTGTGAATGATCGTGCCTTGCACACGTGGATACAGCATGTATAACGTACCACGCAGACAATTCAAACTTGCAGTTTACTCGACTCTCATCCCATAACGCTCGCAACTCTCGATCTCCGTTCGAAGCATACCTTCGAATCCAAATCCATACAACTTGGTGAGTGGTAGCATAGACAAGTAGCAGACGAAAGTTGACAGTACTGCGTTGGCTAGTCGCAATCCTGGGACGTAGGCATGTCTGGTTCAGCTGCTCCCAGTGGGACGCAAAAGACACTAGCAATAACGCCCTGCCAGAAATTTCAAGGCCACAGTGATTGGGTCAGGGGCGTGATACACCTGCTAGGCGGACAGCGGATTATTACTTGTTCTTATGACGGTTCGCTGCGAGTATGGAATTTGAAGACCGGAGAACAAATTGGGGATCCCTGGCAGGAGGGAAAAAACCCAATATGGGCTATTGCATTGTCTCTGGACGGGAAGAAAGTGATTTGCGGGTGTGAGGATGGTGCTATGAAGCTGTGGGACATGGACACAGGCAAATTCACCGCTACATGGACAGGGCACACCAACCGTGTCAGATATCTATGCTGGAACCGAGACTATCGGCAAATGGTGAGCGCATCTGGATATGGGACGGCAAGAGTGTGGGATGTGGAGAGCGGAAAGACCGTCCTAGAAATTGAGACTGGGCTTTCTCTAGAGGCAGCCATCTACTCACCAGACACGGCCATGATTGCGACCGGTGGGGATAACATCGGGGAGAATGAGTTTATCAAGATCTGGGATGCGAAGACAGGCACACTTATCACAAATCTCAAAGGACACAGACAGAGAGTGTATTGCCTAGCTTGGACTCCCGACGGAAGCACACTCGTTTCTGGGTCATACGATGACTCAATTATGACGTGGAATACAACAACTTGGCAGCAGATCCATGTTTTGGCGGGCCACAGCAATACTGCCTGTGGTATTGCAATATCCCCAAGTGGCCCTATTCTCGCAAGCGCATATTTGAGCAACACAGTGCAACTATGGAACCTCGAGAATGGCCTGCCCATCGGTTCGCCACTCCAACATCCAGATACCGTTGAATGTGTATCGTTTTCGACAGATGGAACGCTACTAGCCACTGGCTGCTGGGACAAGAATGCGTACTCCTGGGATATTTCTGGGATTCTTGAAGAAGTTGACTTCTTGAATCCAACTGTAAGCTCGCAATTTCTCATCTATCTCTACCAACTGATGTGCTATTTCAGGACTGCGACGAGTCATTGATTGATGTATGCACATTTATAAATACATCACATTCAATTTAACACACACATTCTAGGCTGATGCTACACGACGTCCTGGCCGCAGGCGCAGGGATGTCCATCGAATACCCCCGAGATTTTTCGACGATGCACCTCATCATACTCACGTACGTCATTCGTATCTCATTGTGTTTTCCCTGACATCTGTATTATTTGTATCAGCCCTCTAGAACACACCACCTATCCTCATCCTCCCCACGCCACCACAATATCACTGGGCATCCATCTTCACATGGACGCGCCCACCTTATCCGCCTCTCCTCGTTATTCCAACGCAACAACCACAATACACACGATGTGCCACCCCGACCGAGCTTTCTCGACTGGGTACGAAGCATGTCCATTCACTTGCCCCACAGACGGGATAAAGAGGGCATTCAGTTGCAGGCGCATCTTTCAGCGGTAGTCGACGTCCCAGTTGCGAAGGGCAAACGGGTGAGTCCAACATTTTTTCCCTTCTTCCCTGATATTCAACTCTAGATGATATTTTTCAGAGGAATATCTCGGGCGCAGAGAAGAGGCTCGAGAAAGAGAAAGCAAAAAAGAAAGCGAAGAAGGCTTCCGCATTCAACCCAAGGCCTCCCCAGAGCAGTGTCGCACAGCAATCTGGAGAAGGGATTCAGGCCCAACCATCTTCAGAACCGCATGCTGATGTTTCCGCATCGTCTACCACACCAGTCATTGCTGGTACTTCCGCAGTGATACCAACCTCGCTTCCCGAGGCGGTGATACCACGGGCTGGACGCTGGACCCGCTTCTGGTTGTTCATCGGTTGTGTCCCTGCTCAATATGCTGACGGTCAATAATTAATGCATCATTCGGGCTATGGGTCATTGTTGCTAATGCGTTGTCAATTTACCCCATATGATGGTGTAGATCGAATGATGATTATGATACAAATTCATTTCATGTGTTCCCAAGTACGTAGTCATGTACATCGTTATTCCACCTCCTCGGATAATTTCAATATTATTTAACAATGATGGAACAAAAAATTGACGTAGAATGAGGCGTGAATTTATAGTCATTAAGTTTATGCAAGGAGGGGAATATGAAAATACCTCGGATCATAAATGTCAAGATTGCATTATGGGGACCGGAAACTGGTACATAATATGGTCAACTTGAGGACATGGTACAGGTGACGCAAAAGAAGGACCGAACTTGAAGCTAGGCGCGCCATACACCGAAATTGCGCTGATCATGTGCAAACACATGGATAATTTCTTCTAAAGCTTCCGACAAAATCCGACAAGTATGGCCTGCAATTGCTCGCACCGCAGCTAGCGTTAGGATATCGATATCTTTTCGGTTGCGCATAATACTAGCGTTGGTGATGGCGCTTGGCGGATGAAGTGCTTTGTAGATGCCTGTTTAGCACGGTGTGCAGAATACGTCTGGTGTCATTCATTGGAGAAGTGTTCCCTCGAAACGAGGATGAGGGCGCATGCAATCATGTTCAATGCAATGAGATTCTTCGCTGCACAATCACGAGATATAACGGCTTCAATGGCTTAGGCGAGATAGAGGAAGTAGAGTAATCCTCAAAAGGACGGGATGCATGAGGCGCGAAACTTGCTTCCATGAGGTGGGATCATAGATAGACTTATCCTCACACACGAGAACCTCGTCAATAATTCTGTCTATCATACCGTCCACAAGACCAGTACAGTCACATATCGTGGAGACCGATGCTCTGCAAGAACTGGTGCACTGCATTGAGAATGCGGCTACCGTTGTCGGCAGACATAGTACAGCGCATCTCGGTCACACTGGATGAATATTATTTGCATTCAACGTAGTGAAGCTCGCCAACGTTGCGGCCATCAGCCGAGAGGATGGATGAAGGTCCACCGGAGACCATGCAGGTGCTGAAGCACTGACCGTCAGCGATCTTCATGTGCAGCTTCATGATGAGCAGCCCGATGGACATCATGCCACAGACACACTCCGTGGGACAGCCGCGGCGTCGTACCAGTCACTAACGAAGGTGTACGTGCTGCTGGTGTGATTCGATACAAACCATAGCGACGTAGGGTCATGCTGACGGCCATAGCAAATGGAGTGTATGGGCATGTATGCGGCTTGAGCATGGGCGAGGACTAGATCACCACCTACGCGAAACACCTTCTGTCTGACGTTGATGATGATAGAGCGTTCCTTAATCCGAAGTCCAAATCCTGTGTTATCAACCGTATCTGTGCGCCGCGGCTGGGAGGGCCTTGCTAGTGGTTCCGCTGAGAAGTCAAATGCAGAACTAGATGGGTACCAGGGGCATCACGACTCACTACCAAGAATAACACCCACCGCGATTCCAGTCCAATCCCACTCCTTTGTTAGTTCGGACGTTCCTGTATGTCTAACCCTAGTGCAACGGTCATCTAAACGGCTGCATGAACCAGTGCGATGAAAATGTGGACAACCCCACAAAACTGGAGATGGCTCGGATTGCTCTGAGGAAAGTGAATCCGATAAACAATAGAAGAGGTAGGAACAGCATAAACAGAGAGCGGCCCTGGGCCCCTTCATCCTGCTGCATTGCACCTCCCGTATTCATGCGCATATGTGTTGTTCGGAAGCCTCCTGGGCCAAAGGATACGGTGAATACTGACCCTCCGAAAGGACAATCTCCAAAGCTTATTCCCTGCTACATCTCCTCCTCCAAAGAACATATTGAAGAGAACTTCTGCACTGATCTCGCCTTCGAAGCCTCCGCCGAATGAGTGATGGAGAAGGAAAGTACTTCAAAGGTCGTTGAAAACACTGAGGAGAAAATTGTATCAGAGTGGCGTGCATGGGAACTATAGTTGACGTACTCTTGAATGCTTCATCTGCTCCTGGAGCGCCGTTCTTGTCAGGGTGTAGCGCCAGGGCAAGCTGTTGCCACGTTAGAAAATGTAGGGCATAGCGCTCATATCATGTAAGATTACCTTCCAGTAAGCCTTCTTTATATCAGCCTCATCCTTCTTGCTGGACAAAACCTCATAGTACTCTGTTATCTTGCACGCCTTGACCCGTTTGACTTTCAACTGCTCCGCAGTAAATCCCCGCTTGTCTCCTCTCATGCATCCAGCACTACCATTTGCACTGCCAGGACCGCGATGCTTTGCGCTAGATGTGTCTCTGTAGAAGAGGACGAAGCCTGGGCATTGCCATTTGGGGTCGAAGGGCCTGCCCCAGCCGAACCTGAAGCTTCCGCGGCTACGATGGATTCAAGGAGCTTCACAGCCTCGGTGGTGGAGAAGAGGTTTATGGATTATTGGACAAATTTGCATGGAGAGGGGAAGTTGGCATCTCTGTATTTTTGTGCAATGGAAAGGAGTGTAGACCAAGTCGGTAATGACTGACCCATCATCATGCCTCATTCGGCAAGTCATGCACGAGAAGTACGACATGCAAACGCCTTTTTGATCCCTTCCACGACCTACAGCTGGGGCAACAGTCTGATTTACTATCCGATTTATCAACCATTGATATAATATCTCACGATTGCCTGTCTCCATGTCAGCTAGAGTCGGGAGCGTATTCTTGGGAGATTTCCAGTGGCACAGTATACTATCATCTTCCACACCTCCATGATCCCCTCCGCAAGATTAACTTGGAAATATAATGAAAGTCGCATCTGCTTTACAATCACTCAAGCAACTTATCGAACCTTTAGACGACGTCGACTCAGAGCTGTCCTCTGAGCAGCTCACTGCTGCTGTAACGCCTCTTCTATAACCCGAACCATCAGCATCAACCGCACCTCTCGTTATAGACCCCGCCTTATCACTGGAGCTGAGACTGCGCTGGCTTGAAGCACTGCTACTAGGCGTACGGCAGGACGCGAAGGACCGTATGGGGAAGGATAAAGTGCCAGAACTGAAACACGGTGAAACTCTCGTTCGCCTAGCGGAAGACGTGCAAAGGCGTCATACAGTCCGACGAAGGTCTTCAGAGATTCATGAGCAAATGTGAGGCGTTGACCCTTGGTAATTTGTCGCGTTCTGACGCGCCTCCTCTAGATGACGTGCACTCCATCATTCACCCTATCTGGAGTACTCCCTGGGCCAGCTCCCGCATGTGAAAACCTGTCCCCGGAAGAAGTGGAAGCACTACTGGTGGAGATGGAACCAGAGATCATAGCTGCTGACAGAGACATGCGCGAAATCGAAATACCAGCACAAAAAGGCGTAACAGCACCCGGAAAGCTTGCGGGTAAGTCGTGCACAAGCATTTTAACTTTGGAGAGGACTAATTCCAATGTAATCAGACTATGAGGCATTACAGCCCCGTTTGGATGCGCTTTTGAAAGCACATGTGGAGGACGTCATATTAGCTGCGTCTCTGGAGAAGCGAGTAGCAGCTCTTGTTGAAATACATGCCACCCATGTGCGATCTGCTTATCATCAGCCGGTCTTCCTTATTGATTCGCTGTTGTTTGCAGGTGGACGCGCTCTCAGAACTGTTCGTAGCGTGGGACGACGTCCTCGCCGAGACCGAGAATAAAGTCACGAAACTTGAGCGCGACCGTGAGGAGCGACAACGACTGGGCTACGAGTAACCAGACCACATCCTTGCGATCTCACATTCCAAACCTACTCTAAGAAACGGGCTGTCCATAAAAACATATACTATCCAAGAGCACGAGTCGATGCTTTCGACACGATAGCACATACAAGTAAAACAGGAGTGGAGGGTAGAACCGAGCTACAGCCGATCAATTAGGATGAATAGGCGCCAAAGCCTTATTCGTGTGAATGATCGTGCCCGCATGCACATTGACACGAGGATACAGCATATATAACGTACCACGCAGACAATTCAAACTTGCAGTTCACTCGACCCTCATCCCATAACGCTCGCAACTTTCGATCTTCGTTCGAAGCGTACCTTTGAATCCAAATCCATACACTTGGTGAGCGATGGCATAGACAAGTAGCATGCAATAGTTGATGGTGCTGCGGTGGCTAGTCGCAATCCTGGGCAATAAACATGTCTTTTTCAGCTTCTACCACTGGGACGCAAAAGACACTAGCGATAACGCCCTGCCAGCGATTTCAAGGCCACAGTAATTGGGTCAGGGACGTGATACACCTGCTAGGCGGACAGCGGATTATGACTTGTTCTTATGATGGTTCTCTGCGAGTATGGAATCTGAAGACCGGAGAACAGATTGGGGATGCCTGGCGGGACGGAGAAAACGGAGTGTTTGCTATTGCATTGTCTCCGGACGGGAAGAAAGTAGTTTGCAGGTGTGGGGATGGTGCTGTGAAGTTGTGGGACATTGACACAGGCAAGTTCATCACTAAATGGACAGTGCACACCGGCTTTGTCAGATCTGTTTGCTTGAACCGAGACTGTGGGCGAGTGGTGAGCGCATCTGGAGATGGAACAGCAAGAGTGTGGGATGTGGAGAGCGGAAAGACCGTCCTAGCAATCAGGACTGGGCTTAGCGAATTTCAGGCAGTCATCTACTCACCAGACATGACCATGATTGCGACCGGTGGGGATAGCGAGGATTTGAAGGAGTTTATCAAAGTCTGGGATGCGATGACAGGCAAGCTCATCACAGATCTCAAAGGACACACAGGGAGAGTGTATTGCCTAGCTTGGACTGCCAACGGAACCACGCTCGTCTCTGGGTCGTTGGATTATTCGATTAGGACGTGGAATACAACCACTTGGCAGCAGATCCATGTTTTGACGGGGCACATCAACGTTGTCAATGGTATCGCAATATCTCCGCATGGCCCTATCCTCGCAAGCGCATCTTGGGACGACACAGTGCGACTATGGAACCTCGAGAATGGCCTGCCCATCGGTTCGCCCCTCCAACATCCACAACCATTGACTTGCGTGTCGTTTTCGACAGATGGACAGTTACTGGCCACTGGCTCTTGGGACCACAATGCATACTCGTGGGATATTTCTGGGATTCTTGAAGAAGCTGGCCTCCTGAGTCCGAATGTGAGTTGACCATTTCTCCTCTTTCTCTATCAACTGACGTGCTATTTCAGGACAGCGACAAGTCGTTGATTGATGTATGCACATTTACAAATACATCTCATTCAATTAAACACACGCATTCTAGACTGATGCTACACGACGTGCTGGTCACAGGCGCAGGGATGTCCATCAAACACCCCCGAACTTTTTTGACGATGCACCTTATCGTCCTGACGTACGTCATTCGTATCTCACTGTGTTTTTTCCTGACTTGTGTATTATTTGTTTCAGCCCTCTAGAACACACCACCTATCCTCATCCCCCCCACACCAACACGATATCACTGGGCATCCATCTTCACATGGACGCGCCCACCTTATCCGCCTCTCCTCGCCATTCCAACGCAACAACTACAATACACACGATGTGCCGTCCCGACCGAGCTTTCTCGACTGGGCACGAAGCACGTCTTTTCACTTGCCCCACAGACGGGATAGCGATAAAGATGGCATTCAGTTGCAGGCGCGTCTCCCAGCGGTAGTCGACGTACCAGTTGCGAAGGGAAAACGGGTGAGTCTAACCTTTTTTTCCCTTCTTCCCTGATGTTCAACTCTACATGATATTTTTCAGAGGAATATCTCAGGCGCACAGAAAAGGCTCGAGAAAGAGAAAGCAAAGAAAGCAAAGAAGGCTTCCGCACGCAACACAAAGCTTCCCCAGGGCAGTGTCGTGCAGCAATATGGAGAAGGGGCTCAGGCCCAGCCATCTTCAGAACCGCATGCTGATGGTTCCGCATCGTCTACCATACCGGTCATTGCTGGTACTTCCGCAGTGATATCGACCTCGCTTCCCGACGCGGTGATACCGCGGGCTGGACGCTGGACCCACTTTTGGCTGTTTATCGGTTGTGTTCCTGCTCAATATACTGAAGGTCAATAATTAATGCGTCACGGGTCACTCGGTCTATGGGCCATCGTTGCCAGTGCGTTGTCGATTTACCCCCTATGATTGTGTATAGACCGAAGATAAAATCTCATTTGATATGTTCCCAAGTACGTAGTCAGGTACATTATTATTCCACCTCCTCGGATTATTCCAATATTATTTAAGAATGAGGCATGAATTTATTATAGTCGACAAGTTTAAACGCGGAGGGGAATATGAAAATACCCCAGATCATAAATTTCAGATTGCAATATAAGAACCGGAAACTGGGTACATCACACGGTCAACTTGAGGACATGACCTGGAAATACGTATCAGGTGGCGCAAAGGAGAGGAATGAATATGAAGTTAGGCATGCCATACATCGAAATTCCGCTGGTCATGTGCAAACACATCGAGATTTGTCCTAAAGTCTCCGACAAAATCTGACAAGCACTTATGGCCTGCATTGCCCGCACCGCAGCTAGCGTTAGGATATCGATATCTTTGTGGATGCGCATAGTACTAGCGGTGCTCACGGCATTCGGCGGATGAAGTACATTGTAGATGCTTGTTTAGCACGTTGTGCAGAACACGTTTGGGGATCATAGACAGACTTGTCAACACCACACACAAGAATCTCGTTAGTAATTCTGTCCATCATGCCGTCCACAAGATCAACACCGCCACATATGGGCAAGGAAACCTATGCTCTGCACACGAACTGGCCCATTCCATTAAGAACGCGGTTACCGTTGTGGGTAGACACTGTACGGCGCATCTCGGTGTCATCGAGTTCACACTGGATGAATTATCAGTTTGCATTCACCGTAGTGAAGCTCGCCAACGTCGACATCCACGTTGCGGCCAGCCGAGAAGATGGATGAAGGTCCTGCAGGTGCCGAAGCACTGACCATCGACGATCTTCACGTGCAGTTGCATGGTGAGCAGCCCAATGAACATTATGCCACAAACACACACTCCGTGGGGCAGCCGCGGCATCGTACCAGTCCCTAACGAAGGTGTACGTCCCGCTGGTGCGATTCGACACGAACCATAGCGAAGCAGGGTCATGCGTACGACTATAGCCAATGGAGTGTATGTGGATGTGTGCGGCTTTAGTACGGGCGAGGACTCGATCACTACCCACGTCAAGCAGCTTCTGTCTGACGTTGATGATGATGGAGCCTTTCCTAAACCGAGGTCGAAATCCTGTCTTATCGACTGTATCTGCGCGCCGTGGCTGGGAAGGCCTTGCTAGTAATTCCGCTGATAAGTCAAAGGCAGGACCGAGATGGGTACTAGAGCCGTCACGACTCACCACCAAGAAGAGCATCCACCGTGATTCCCGTCCAACCCAAGCCTTCCTTGTTAGTTCGGACGTTCCTGTACGTCTAACCCCACTGCAATGTTCATCTGGACGGCTGCATGAACCAGTGCGACGAAAATTTGAACAACCCAACAAAAATGGTCATGGCTCGGATTGCACTGAGGGAAGTGAACCCAATAAGCAACAAAAGTAATAGGAGCTGCATAAGAAACGAGCGACCCTGGGCCCCTTCAACCTGCTGCTGTGCACCTCCCGTATTCATGCGCATACGTGTTGTCCGGAAGCTCCTAGCCAAATGATGCGGTGAATACTGGCCCTCCGAAAGGACCACTCCAAACGCCACCATTACTCGCTACACCTCCTCCTGCAGAAAGCATATTGAAGAGATCTTCTAAACTCATCTCGCCTTCGAAGCCTCCACCGAATGGGCTTGTGGAGAAGAAAAGTACTTGAGAGACTTTGGAAACCATTGAGGAGAAGCTTGTGTCAGAGTGGCGTGTATGGGAACTACTGTATAGTAGACGTACTCTTGAACGCTTCGTCTGCTCTTGTAGAGCCATTCTTGTCTGAATGAAGCGCCGGGACAAGCTGTTGCCACGTTAGAAGTTGTATCGGATAGCGCTCATATGATGCTAAATTACCTTCCGGTAGGCCTTCTTTATCTCAACCTCATCAGCAAAAGCACTCATGAAATCGCTTGTTTACTATGGTACCTATGACTAGCGACGACATTTGATTGGTGGAAGAGACCTCAACTTAGCCAAAACGAGTATTTACGAAACAAAAACCCTGAGCCATACCAAAAGAATCGCGTTGAAAGCTGCTCTCAAGACGAGTCAATTTTGAGATGCTCTTCGCAGTCCTTCTTGATGGAAAAAATCTCATAATACTCTGTAATCTTGCACTGCTTTGTGCTAGAAGCTGATGGATGAGTCTTTGTAGAAGAGGACGAAGCCTTCGCATTGCAATGGTCAAAAGGCCAGCCCCAGCCGAACCCGAAGCTTCCGCGGCTACGATGGATTCAAGGAGGTTCCGACAGCCTCAGTGGTGGAGAAGAGGTTTATGGATTTTGGGCAAATTTGCTTGCAGAGGAGATGTTGGCGGCATCTCTGTATTTTTGTGCGACGGAAAGGCATTTGATTGCTTCGTCTTTGTTACCTTCCAGAGTCCAGACCAAAGTAGGTGGCCTCGTTCAAATATGAAATTTCTGTAGCACAAGTCACAGAAACTCACAGTCAGAGTCACACCACGTGATCGAGTGGGTTACTTACGCTTTGACACCAAATTTTATGCTCCTTAAAATGTCGCATTCCCAACGTACTCCAACAACGGGCTGTCCCTAAAAATGTTACTATCCAAAAACAGGAGTTGATGCTCTCGACGCGATAGCGCATACAAGTATACAAGTAAAAGAGGAGTTGGAGGGTTAGAACCGAGCTACTGCCGATCAGTCAGGACGAATAGGCGCCAAAATCTTCTTCGTGTGAATGACCGCGCCCTGTACACGAAGATACAGCATGTAGAATGTACCATGCAGACAATTCAACCTTGCAATCTACTCCATTCTCATCCCATAAGTTATAACGCTCGCAACTTTCGGCCTTCGTTCGAAGCGTATCTTCGGGTCCAAATCCATACCCTTAGTGAGTGGTGGCATAAACAAGTAGCAGACGACAGTTAACAGTGCTGCGGTGGCTAGTCCCAATCCTGGACAATAACCATGTCTTTTTCAGCTGCTGCCAGTGGGACGCAAAAGACACTAGCGATGACACCCTGCCAGAAATTTCAAGGCCACAGTGATTGGGTCAGGGGCGTGATGCACCTGCTAGGCGGACAGCGGATGATGACTTGTTCTGATGACGGTTCGCTGCGAGTATGGAATTTGAAGACCGGAGAACAGATTGGGGATACCTGGCGGGACGGAGAAAACGGAGTGTTTGCTATTGCATTGTCTCCGGACGGGAAGAAAGTAGCTTGCGGGTGTGCGGATGGTGCTGTGAAGTTGTGGGACATGGACACAGGCAAGTTCATCGCTAAATGGACAGAGCACGCCAGCTACGTCATATCTGTATGCTGGAACCGCGACAATGAGCGAGTGGTGAGCGCATCCGGTGATGCGACAGCAAGAGTGTGGGATGTGGAGAGCAGAGAGACCGTCTTAGCAATTGAGACTGGACTTCACGAATTTGAGGCAGTCATCTATTCACCAGACATGACTGTGATTGCGACCGGTGGGGATAACCAGGATTTGAAGGAGTTTATCAAAATCTGGGATGCGAAGACAGGCAAACTCACCACCAATCTCAAAGGACACACAAAGAAAGTATGTTGCCTAGCTTGGACTGCCGATGGAAGCATGCTGGTCTCTGGATCATTGGATTACTCGATTAGGACTTGGAATACAACAACTTGGCAGCAGATCCATGTTTTGAATGGGCACACCAACGTTGTCCGTGGCATCGCAGTTTCTCCGAATGGCCCTATCCTTGCAAGCGCATCTTGGGACGACACAGCGCGACTGTGGAACCTCGAAAATGGCCTACCAATCGGTTCGCCGCTCCAACATCCAGAAAATGTTCAATGCGTGTCATTTTCGACAGATGGACAGTTACTGGCCACTGGCTCTTGGGACCACAATGCATACTCGTGGGATATTTCTGGGATTCTTGAAGAAGCTGGCCTCCTGAGTCCGAATGTGAGTTGACCATTTCTCCTCTTTCTCTATCAACTGACGTGTTATTTCAGGACTGCGACAAGTCATTGATTGATGTCAGCACATTTAAAAATACATCGCATTCAATTTATGTAACACACGCATTCTAGACTGATGCTACACGACGTCCTGGCCACAGGCGCAGGGATGTCCATCGAATACCCCCGAGATTTTTCGACGATACACCCCATCATCCTCACGTACGTCATCAGTATCCCATCATAGTTTTTTTTTTTTTTTACTTCTGTGTTATTTGTATCAGCCCTCTAGAACACACTCCCTATCCCCATCCTCCACACGCCAATACAATGTCACTGGGCATCCGTCTTGACATAAACGCGCCCACCTTGGCCACCTCTCCTCGTTATTCCAACGCAACGACTACAATACACACGATGCGCCGCCCAGACCGAATTTTCTCGATTGGGCACGCAGCATGTCCTTTCACTTGCCACACAGACGTGATACCGAGGGCATGCGGTTGCAGGCCCGTCTTCCGGCGGCAATCGCCGTCCCAGTTGCAAAGAGCAACTACGTAAGTCCCCTCTTATTTCCATGTCGGACAATCGACTACATATATCATGCAGAGAAACTACTCGGCGAGAGAAGCACGGAAGAAGAAAGAGAAAGAGAGAGAGAAAGCAAGGAATGCAAAGAGTGCAAAGAATGCATATATCACGCAGAACGCTGCGAATGCTTCTGCGGGCAGCTCACGGCCTGCTGAGAGCAGCGCCGCACAGCAATCTGGTGGAGCGGCCCACGCCCAGGCATCTTCAGAAGTGCATGCTACTGTGTCCACGTCGTCCACCACACGTGCTATTGCTGCTACGCCCCCAGCCACCGTGCCAGCCTCGCTTCCCGATGCGGTGATACCTCGGGCTGGGCGTTGGACCCGCTTCTGGTTATTTATCGGATGCGTGCCTGCTCAATATACCGACGGGTCATAATGAATGCGAGTTCTCCGTTCTCCAACGTTGAGCATTTCCTCCATGTTTTCGTTTCGTCGCATGTTTAAATGTATTCTCGCTGCTGTACTCTACTAACTCTGCTACTTGCTTGTTATCTGCTACGTGACTCGCACCCACGTCTCGTACCCTGTAGCTAGTAATACTGCCACTATGCCTACAGTGCTATATTGCTCAGATTGCTCATATACATAATCAAAGGTGACAATACAAATAAAATTAGAATGTAAACCTTCCAGCGAAGGTTTAGAATTTTAAACCTCCCGCCAACTTCATGACGTTGGTCAGGTCTACACTAGTTCAGGACTCGCCGTAAAGCCTCTGTACCATCAGCATGGTAAGCTCCTACTAGAGAGACGAACGTCCGCATGGAAACATCGTTGTTCGTCTGTGGGATAGCCAAGAATTCATCACATATACCCGGGCGGGTCCGTTATATAATGCGAGTTCTGCTATTTCTGTTTGCAGTCAGAATCGGCTAAATGGAGCGCGGGACATGACACAGCGAGCACATGGACTACAATGCAATTGTAAGTTGCGAGGATTTGTGCATTTTGGATCCGTGTTATGTCACAGCGAATTTCTCTGTCGTCTGATTGATGAGGTTCAGCGCATCTGCAGTATACATGGCAAGCCAACCCTGATGCGAGCATACGGTCAGCAGCTCATTTCAAAGTAAGGTGCAATTTAGAGTAGCTATACCTTGATAGCAGTAAGCATAGAACAACGTACTAATAGATCTGGTTGATTTCCCCTACGAATTATTGAGCCAGCCCTAAGACATTAATCAGCGAGCCGTCCAGCCAACTATCAATTTAGATGACCCTCAAACCAAAGGACAGATCCGGGTCGGAAGGTGCAGTAGCATTCTGAACAATTCCATTTTGCATCACTAACTCAAACGACTGCAGGCTGTTAATCGCCAAACCATACTGGCTGCTGAGCCATGAATATCCTAGATATCTTGAGATACAGTACTGTCAGTACAAGTTGAATGGAAAAGTTAGTCACTTTTAGCTCCTCCCAGAATGAAACCAGTAACACCGACATCTGTTACTTGACCACCAACAGCGTTAATATTGTGCGGTTCCACCTCTGCGTACGGCCGTAGCAGCTTGTAACGCCGCACCGTACGCAACGTCCGAGACACGAGAATCTGTACGCCCGACGTCGACGATGAGAAAACAGGATTGGATGCACAGGAGTTGGAGGGCTAGAATCGAGCTACTGCCGATCAGTCAGGAAGAACAGGCGCCAGTCTTATTCGTGTGAATCACCGCGGCCTGTACACGAGGGTACAGCATGTATAACATACCACGCAGAGAATTCAAACTTGCATTCCACTCCACTCTCATACCACAACGCTCGCAACTTTCGACCTTCGTTGAACCGTATCTTCGGATCCAAATCCATACGCTTGGTGAGTGGTGGCATAGACAAGTAACAGATGACAGCTGACAGCGCTGCGGTGGCTAGTCGCAATCCTGTGCAATAAGCATGTCCTTTGCAGCTGCTGTCAGTGGGACGCAAAAGACACTAGCGATAAGGCCCTGCCAGAAATTTCAAGGCCACAGTGATTGGGTCAGGGGCGTGATACACCTGCCAGGTGGACAGCGGATTATGACTTGCTCTTATGACAATTCGCTGCGAGTATGGAATTTGAAGACCGGAAAACAGATTAGGTATGCCTGGCTGGGCGGAGAAAGCGGAGTGTCTGTTATGGCATTGTCTCTGGACTGGAAGAAAATAGTTTGCGGGTATGCGGATGGTGCTGTGAAGTTGTGGGACATTGACACCGGCAAGTTCATCGCTAAATGCACAGGGCACACCAGCTATGTTAGATCTGTGTACTGGAACCGAGACCATGGGCGAGTGGTGAGCGCATCTTCAGATAGGACAGCAGGAGTGTGGGATGTGGAGAGCGGAAAGATGGTCTTAGCAATCGAGACTGGGCTTAGAGAACTTTGGGCAGTCATCTACTCACCAGACATGACCATGATTGCGACCGGTGGGACTAATATCGAGGAGGATGAGTTTATCAAGATCTGGGATGCGAAGACAGGCAAATTCATCACAAATCTCAAAGGACACATACGGACAGTGTATTGCCTAGCTTGGACTGCCAACGGAAGCACGCTCGTCTCTGGGTCATTTGATTACTCGATTAGGACGTGGAATACAACAACTTGGCAGCAGATCCATGTTTTGACGGGGCACACCAGCGTTGTCTATCGTATTGCAATATCCTCAAATGGCCCTATCCTCGCAAGCGCATCTTGGGACAACACAGCGCGACTGTGGAACCTTGAGAATAGCCTGCCCATCGGTTTGCCACTCCAACATCCAGATCGTGTTCAATGCGTGTCGTTCTCGACAGACGGAAAGCTATTAGTCACAGGCTGCTCGGACAGCAATGCATACACGTGGGATATTTCTGGGATTCTTGAAGAAGCTGACCTCTTGAATCCGAATGTGAGTTGATCATTTCTCATCTTTCTCTACCAACTGACATGCTATCCTGGCAGGACGGCGACAAGTCGTTGATTGATGTATGCACATTTATAAATATATCTCATTCAATTTAACACACGCATTTCAGGCTGATGTTACACGACGTCCTGGCCACAGGCACAAGGATGTCCATCGAATACCCCCAAGATTTTTCGACGATGTACCTCGTCATCCTCACGTATGTCATCAGTATCTCATCGTGGTTTTTTTGACTTCTATGTTATTTGCATCAGCCCTCTAGAACACACCACCTATCCCCATCCTCCGCACGCCAATACAATATCACAGGACATCCATCTTCACATGGACGCGCCAACCTTGGCCGCCTCTCCTCATTATTCCAACGTAACAACGACAATACACACGATGCGCCGTCCCGACCGAGTCTTCTTGAGTGGGCACGACGCCCGTCCTTACACTTCCCCCACAGACGGGATAACGAGTGCATTCAGTTGCAGGCGCATCTTCCAGTGGTAATCGACGTCCCAGTTGCAAAGGGCAAACGGGTGAATCCAACCTATTTTCCTTCTTCCCTGACATTCAACTATACATGGTATTTTTCAGAGGAATATCTCAGGCGCAGAGAAAAGGCTCGAGAAAGAGAAAGCAAAGCAACCAAAGAAGGCTTCCGCATGCAACACAAGGCCTCACCAGAGACTGCTGGTGGATATAGAACCGGAATCATAGCTGCTGACAGGGACATGCGCGAATTCGGAGTACTAGAACAAAAAAGCGTAATAGTACCGGAAAGCTCGCGCGTAAAGCCTTTCTAACTTCGGAGAGAACTAATTTCAATGTAATCATACTATGCGGCATTGCAGCCTCGTTTGGATGCGCTTTTGAAAGTACACGAGGAGGACATCATATTAGCTGCGTCTCTGGAGAAGCGAATAGCAGCTCTTGTCGAAAGATATGCCACCCATGTGCGATCTGCTCATCATCAGCCGGTTTTCCTTGTTGATTCGCTTTCGTTTGCAGGTGGACGCGCTGTCGGAAGACTCAGAACTGTTCGCAGCATGGGACGACGTCCACGAGACCGAGAATACAGTCACGAAACTTGAGTGCGACCGCGAGGAACGACAACGACTGGGCTACGAGTAGCCAGATCACACTACGCTTTCACACCTATGCTCCTTATAATGTCGCATTCCAAACGCACTCCAAGAACGGGTTGCCCATAAAAACATTACTATCCAAGAGTAGGAGTTGATGCTCTCGACGCGATAGCGCATACAAGTATACAAGTAAAAGAGGAGTTGGAGGCCTGGAACCGAGCTACTGCCGATCAATAAGCGCTAAAGTCCTCTTATGACCGCGCTCTGTACACGACGATACAGGATGTATAACGTACCACGCAGACAACTCAAACTTGCCGTCCACTCGATTCTCATCCCATAAAGCTCGCAACTTTCGACCTTCATTCGAAGCGTATCTTCGGATCCAAATCCATACATTTGGTGAGTGGTGGCATAGACAAGTAGCAGACGACAGTTCACAGTGCTGCAGTGGCTAGTCGCAATCCTAGACAATGAGCATGTCGTTTTCAGCTGCTGCCAGTGGGACACAAAAGACACTAGCGATGACGCCCTGCCAAAAATTTCAAGGCTACAGTGGTTGGGTCAGGGGCGTGATACACCTGCTAGGCGGACAACGGATTATGACTTGTTCTTCTGACGGTTCGCTGCGAGTATGGGATCTGAAGACCGGAGAACACGTTGGGGATGCCTGGCGAGATGAAAAAATCGGAGTGTTGGCTATTACATTGTCTGTGGATGGGAAGAAAGTAGTTTGCGGGTGTGCGGATGGTGCTGTGAAGTTGTGGGACATGGACACAGGCAGGTTCATCACTAAATGGACAGAGCACACCAGTTATGTCAGATCTGTGTGCTGGGACCGAGACTATGGGCGAGTGGTGAGCGCATCTGACGATGGGACAGCAAGAGTGTGGGATGTGGAGAGCAGAGAGACCGTCCTAGTAATCGAAACCGGGCTTACCGATCCTGGGGCAGTCATCTACTCACCAGACATGACCATGATTGCGACCGGTGGGAATGGCAAGGATTTCAAGGAGTCTATCAAAATTTGGGATGCGAAGACAGGCAAACTCATCACAAATCTCAAAGGACACACAGAGAGAGTGTCTTGCCTAGATTGGACTGCTGATGGAAGCACGCTTATTTCTGGGTCATGGGATTACTCGATTAGAATGTGGAATACAACCACTTGGCAGCACATCCGTGTTTTAACCGGGCACACTAACGCTGTCCGTGGTATTGCAATATCTCCGAATGGCCCTATCCTTGCAAGCGCATGTTGGGACAAGACCACGCGACTGTGGAACCTCGACAATGGCCTGCCCATCGGTTCGCCACTCCAACATCCACTTGGTGTTGAATGCGTGTCGTTTTCGACAGATGGAAAGCTACTAGCCACTGGCTGCTGGGACAACAATGCATACTTGTGGGATATTTCTGGGATTCTGGAAGAAGCTGACCTCTTGAACCCGAAGGTGAGCTCACCATTTCTCATGTCTACCAACTGACGTGCTATTTCAGGACTGCGACAAGTCGTTGATTGATGTATGCACTTTTATAAACACATCTCGTTCAGTTTAGCACATGCATTCCAGGCTGATACTACACGACGTCCTGGCCACAGGCGCAAGAATGTCCGTCGAATATCACCGAGATTTTTCGACGATACAACTTATCATCCTGTTGTACGTCATCCATATCTCATTGTATTTTTTGCTGACTTCCGTATTCTCAGACCTCTAGACGCCCCATACCGTCCTCCTCTGTACGTCAACATGATCTCGCTCTCAATCCATCTTCTCACCGACACCTATTCCTTGGCCGCATCCCCTCGTTGTTCCTACGCAACCACAACAGCACACGTGACACACTGCCCCGACCGCGCTTTCTGCAGTCGGTCCGAAGCATGTTTATTCACTTGCCGCATGGACGAGATTATGAGGAGTTCAAGTTGCAGGAGCGCCACTTAGTGGTAGCCAACGTCCCGTATACACGGGGCAAACCGGTAAGTCGCTTTTTTTCATCTCGGACGTTCAACTCTAATGGAATCACACAGAGGAACTACTCAGTGGGAGAATTGCGGAGAAAGGAAGAGAAAGAAAAACAGAAAGCAACGCAAGCGAAGAACTCAAAGAACAAGAATGATGCCGCGAACGCTTCTGCAAGCAACTCCCTTCTTCCTAAGAGCAGCGTCGTACAGGTACAGCAATCCAACTGTGCTGTTCAAGCCCAGTCGACTTCACAAGTACATGCTGCTGTCTCCACTTTGTCCACCACACCGGCCGTTGCTACTACTTCCGCAGCTACCTTGCGCCCTGACGCAATTATACCACAGGCTGGACGCTGGACCCGGTTCTGGCTACTTATCGGTTGTGTGTCTGCTCAATATACTGACGGTCAATAATCAATGCGTCATAGGGCTGTCCAACATAGGGTCTACGACCCTAATTGACGACAACAACAACAAAATTAATGCGTCATGGGTCACTCAGGCTATGTGCCATCGTTGCCAGTGTGATGTTAATTTATCCCCCTACCGTGGTGTGTAGATGGAAGATAAAAGTTCATTTCATATTTTTCCAAGTACGTAGTCAGGACCCAGGTACATTGTTATTCCACTTCCTCGGATTATTTCAATATTATTTAAGAATGATGGAACAAAAAGTCGACGCAGAATGAGGCATGAATTTATTATAGTCGTCAAGTTTACACGCGGAGGGGAATATGAAAATACCCCGGATCATAGGAGCTACATAAGCTGGGAGCAACCCTCCGCCCCTTGAGTCTGCTGCTGTGCACGGATGCAGTAAATACTGGCTCTCCGGAAGGAAAAGTCACCATTCCTATCCACACCTCTCATCCAAAGAACATATTGAAGAGATCTTCTGGATTCCTCGCCTTTGAAGCCTCCACTGAATGGGGCTGTGGGAAGCCGGGTCCGCGCGAATACATACTACTGGATTGTGATTCTGGGTCTGACACGGATCATTGGTCATAAAATGAGGATCTGGGTGAATGTCAGAGCCGTGCAGGACATAAAGATAAGTTTGAGTATGCCTGACAGTACCTGAAAGGCTTTATAAACCACTGAGGAGATTGCGTCAAAGCGGCGTGCATGGAACTAGAGTAGGCGTACTGTTGAATGTTTCATCTGCTCCTGGAGCGCCGTTATTGTCACGGTGTAGCGCCAGGGTAAGCTGTGGCCACGTTAGAAGTTGTATCGTATAACAGTCATATCATGTTAAATTACCCTCTGGTAGTATGCCTTCTTTATCTCAGCCTTTCCGAAGTCCTCTCGATGGACAAAATATCATAGTACCCTGATAGAAATTGTGTTATCCAACGAAGTGAATAAGGAATACAAGTGCGCTGTGCCGTATACTATGTACCGTCGATAAGGTTCAGCCACTCGGTTGACTCCGAGAGATTCCAATTCCAACATACCCTGTGTAAGGACTCGTAATCCCCTGGCGACGGAAACCCTGTCTTTACGTCTCGTATCATATTCCATTCTATGCGCCACTGTCAACATTTCTATTAGCTCTCCTTACCCTGCAATGCCACCCCCTTCCTACTACATATTTAAGTACTCATTCGATTAGCAAGCGAAGCAGAGTAGTGGTATACTTCCTTCCTTAGAAACTAACTCCCGGTTCAATCATACACTTTCGAACTCGTACAGCTACACAAAATGTAGCAACCTTACACCTGTAATGTTGCACGCCTTGACCCGTTTGACGACTTTCAACTGCTCAACAGTAAATTCCCGCTTGGGTTGTCCATGAAAAGCATCTTACTATCCAAGAACAGTTGGAGGGCTAGAACCGAGCTAATGCCGATCAGTCAGGACGAATAGGCACCAAAGTCTTAATCGTGTGGATGTCAGACAGTTCAAATTTGCAGTCCACTCAACTCTCCTTCCATAACGCTCGCAACTTTCGACCTTCGTTCCAAGCATATCTTCGGATCCAAATTCATACGCTTGGTGAGTGGTGGTATAGACAAATAGCAGACGGCAGTTGACAGTGCTGCGGTGGCTAGTCACAATCCTGGGGAATAAGCTATTGAGTTTCCGCAGTCTCAGGCGCGTGCTTCTGAAGTAATACCAACTCAGGTTTTAAGGGAACTCGTAATAAACGCGTAAGGAATACAAAAAGTCCCTACACACTGTAGTACGAAAACTAACGAAATAAGGTTTCAGCCACAACTATACAGTAAGCAGCAAACAACATTAGGCTTAGGTAATTAGATGATGCGCGAAATGGCACAATCAAACAGACCCACAGCCAAAGCCGCAAAGGTCTCTATTCTACTTTTCAATGGACTCTTGCCTTTGATTATAATCGAATTACTTTGTCTTCAATTGTGGTTTGCAAATAAAGGTGAGGGTATCCATTAAGTTCCCTCACCTTTATTTTCAAACCACGGTCTCTATTATACTTTTCAAGGGACTCTTGCCTTTCATAGAATTACTTATAACCCCCAAAACCATGCAGAGAATTCAAACTTGCACTCCGCTTGGCTCTCATCCCATAACGCTCGTAACTTTCGACCTTCATTCGAAGCGTATCTTCGGATTCAAATCCATACACTTGGTGAGTGGTGGCATGGACAAGTAACAGACGATAGTTGACGGTGCTGCGGTGGCTAGTCGCAATCCTGACCAATAAGCATGTCTTCTTCTGCTGCCGGTGGGACCCAAAAGACACTAACGATAAGGCCTCGCCAGGAATTTCAAGGTCACAGTCATTGGGTCTGGGGCGTGATACACCTAGGCGGACAGCGGATTATGACTTGTTCTGACGACGGTTCGCTGCGAGTATGGAATTTGAAGACCGGAGAACATATTGGGGATGCCTGGCGGGACGGACAGAACGCAGTGTTTGCTATTGCATTGTCTCTGGACGGGAAGAAGGTTGTTTGCGGGTGTGGGGGTGGTGTTGTGAGGTTGTGGGACATTGACACAGGCAGGGTCATCACTAAATGGACAGGGTACACCAGCTACGTCACATCTGTGTGCTGGAACCGAGACTATGGGCAAGTGGTGAGCGCATCTGTAGATGGGACAGCAAGAGTGTGGGATGTGGAGAGCGGAAAGACCGTTCTAGCAATCGAGACTGGGTTTAGCGGATTTCAGGCAGTCATCTACTCACCAGATATGACCATGATTGCGACCGGTGGGGATAACGAGGATTTGAAGGAGTTCATCAAAATCTGGGATGCGAAGACAGGCGAACTCATCACAAATCTCAAAGGACACACAGGGACAGTGTATTGCCTAGCTTGGACTGCCGATGGAAGCACGCTCATCTCTGGGTCATATGATTACTCGATCAGGACGTGGAATACAACGACTTGGCAGCAGATTCATGTTTTGACGGGGCACACCAGCGTTGTCTATCGTATTGCAATATCCCCAAATGGCCAGATCCTCGCAAGCGGATCTTGGGACGACACAGCGCGACTGTGGAACCTCGAGAATGGCCTGCCCATCGGTTCGCCACTCCAACATCCAGATCATGTTCAATGCGTGTCGTTTTCGATAGACGGAATGCTACTGGCCACTGGCTGCTGGGACAAGAATGCATACTCATGGGATATTTCTGGCATTCTTGAAGAAGTTGGCCTCCTGAATCTGAATGTGAGTTAACCGTTGCTCATCTCTCTCTACTAACTGAACCATGGGTCATGGCGGGCTATCCCAGGACGGCGACAAGTCGTTGATTGATGTATGCACATTTATAAATGCACCACATTCAACTTAACACATACATTCCAGGCTGATGCTACACAACGTTTTAGCCACAGGCGCAAGGATGTCCATCGAATGCCTCCGAGATTTTTCGACGATGCATCTCATCATCCTCACGTACGTCATTTGTATCTCATTGTGTTTCTTCCTGACTTCTGTATTCTCAGTCCTCTAGGCGCCCCGTACCGCCCTCATTTGCACCTCAACGTGATCTCACTGTGAATCCATCTTCACATGGACGCACCCACCTTGACCGCCTCTCCTCGTTATTCCAACGCAACAACCACAATATCCACGATGCGCCGTCCCGACCGGGTCTTCTCGAGTGGGCACGAAGCACGTCCTTTCACTTGCCCCGCAGACAGGATCACGATAAAGAGGGCATTCAATTCCAGGCGCGTCTCCCAGCGGTAGTCGACGTCCCAGTTGCAAAGGGCAAACGGGTGAGTCAACCTTTTTCCCTTCTTTCCCTTATGTTCCCTCTACATGATTTTTTTAGAGGAATATCTCAGGTGCAGAAATAAGGCTCGAGAAAGAGAAAGCAAAGAAAGCAAGGAAGCCTCCCGCATCCAACCCAAGGCCTTCCCAGAGCAGTGTCACACAGCAATCTGGAGAATGGGTTCAGGCCCAGCCATCCCCAGAACCGCACGCTGATGTTTCCGCATCGTCTACCACACCCGCCATTGCTGGTACTTCCGCAGTGATAACACAGGCTGGACGCTGGACCCACTTCTGGCTGTTTATCGGTTGTGTCCCTGCTAAATATACCGATGTTCAATAATTAATAAGTCACTCGGGCTATGGGCCATCGTTGCCAATGCGTTGTCAATTTACCCCCTATGATGGTGTGTAGATCGAAAGATAACGATAAAAACTCATTTCATATGTTCCCAAGTACGTCAGATACATTGTTATTCCACCTCCCTGGATAATTTCAATATTATTTAAGAATGATGGGAAAAACAAAGTCGACGTAGAATGAGGCGTAAATTTAAAGCCCTCAAGTTTACACATGGAGGGGAATATGAAAATACCCCGGATTGTAAATGTCGAGATTGCATTATGGGGACCGGAAATTGGGTACATAATACGGTCAACTTGAGGACATGACCTGAAAAGACGTATTAGCTAGCACAAAGGAAGGACCGGAATGAACATAAAGTAAGGCATGCTATGCACCGACATTCCACTGGTCATTTGCAAACAATCAATATTTTATTCTAAAGTCTCTCACAAATCTGACAATTCTGAAGCATAGCCTGTTTTGCTTGCACCGCAGCTAGCGTTAGGATATCGATATCTTTGTGGTTGCTCATGGTACTAGCGGTGCCCACGGCATTGGGCGGGGCGGATGGAGTGCTTTGTAGATGCTGGTTTAACACGGTGTGTAGAATACGGAATGCTCCCTCGAAACGAGGACGAAGGCGCATGCAATGAGATTCTATGCTGCACAATCACGAGATCTAATGGCTTCAATGGCTTAGGCGAGATAGAGGAAGTAGAGTGATCGTCAAAAGGACGGAATCCACGAGGCGCGAAAATTGCTTCGATGCGGTGGGATCATAGAAAGACTTGTCAACCTCACATGCAAGAACCTCGTCAATAATTATGTCCATCATGCCGTCCACAAGATCAACGCCGTCACATATGGTGAAGGAGACCGATGGTCCGCACGGACTGGTCCATTGAATTGAGAACACGGCTACCGTTGCGGGTAGATATAGTACGGCGCGTCTCGGTGCTGTCGAGCTCATACTGGATGAATACCAAGCCGAGAGGATGAAGGTCTGCCAGAGACACTACAGGTGCTGAAGCACTGACCGTCGACGATCTTCATGTGCAGCTTCATATCAAGCAGCCCAATGAACATCATGCCACAGACACACTCCGTGGGGGGAGCCGCGGCGTCATACAAGTCCCTAACAAAGATGTACGTCCTGCTGGTGAGATTCGACACAAACCATAGCGAAGCAGGGTCATGCGGACGGCCATAGCCAAACGATTGTATGGGTATGTGTGCGGCTCCTACATGGGCAAGGACGAGATCACCACCTACGTCAAACAGCTTTTGTCTGACATTGATGATGACGGAGCGCTTCCTAAACTGAGGCCGAATCCTGCCTTATCGACCGTATCTGCGCGCCGTGGCTGAGAGGGCCTTGCTACTGATTCTACTGATAAGTCAAATGCAGGACCAAGATAGGTGCCAGGGTCATCATGACTCACCACCAAGAGGAACACCCACCGCGATTCCACTCCAACCCCAACATCTTTGGGTAGTTCGGACGTTCTTGTATATACGGGACGATGTCATCGCTGAGACAGGGAATCATGTCACAAAGGTTGAGGACGACCGTGAGGAGCGGCAACGACTGCGCCACGAGTGAACGGGGGACTACGCATTGATATGTTCCTTATCATTGAAGATCACAGGACGCGATTGGCTCAAGTAACATCAATGATCATCAAGTTGGTGCCATAATTTCCACTCGCACGACTCCCCATTCCGCACTCCAGACAAACGGAAATGGAAGAGATTGATACCGTATTGACGCGACAGTACGTCGAAGTAAAACAAGATTTTGGAAAGGTCATGACGAGTAGGCGCCCAACCCTAATTCCGAACAAGGGTTGACAGCACAGCCTAAAACCTGCACAAGCACACGAGGTTACAGCATATATCAAACGTACCGCCACACAATTCGAACCTCTAGTGCACTTTCATTTGATCTCATAACGCTCACGTTTGACGCAATTTTCGACCTTCGCTCAAAGCGCGTATACAACAGCGCCCAATAACTGCAATTCTTGGTGAGTGATGAAAAAAAAATAACCTGCAGATGGTATCTGACAGTGCTGTGGTAGTGAGTCGCAATCCTGGGCAATGAGCATGTCTTTTTCAGCTGCTGCCAGTGGGACACAAAAGACACTAGCGATATTGCCCTCCCAGTATTTTCATGGCCACAGTGATTGGGTTAGGGGCTTGATACACCTGCTAGGCGAACAGCGGATTATGACTTGTTCTTCTGACGGTTCGCTGCGAGTATGGAATCTGAAGACCGGAGAACAGATTGGGGATGCCTGGCGGGACGGAGAAATCGGAGTGTTGGTCATTGCATTGTCTGTGGACGGGAAGAAAATAGTTTGCGGGTGTGTTGGTGGTGCTGTGAAGTTGTGGGACATTGACACTGGCAAGATCATCGCTAAATGGACAGGGCACACCAGCTATGTCAGATCTGTTTGCTGGAACCGAGACTGCGGGCAAGTGGTGAGCGCATCTGGAGATGGGACAGCAAGAGTGTGGGATGTGGAGAGCAGAAAGACGGTCCTAGCAATCGAGACTGGGCTTGACACCGTGGAGTCAGCCATCTACTCACCAGACATGACCATGATTGCGACCGGTGGAGAGAGCAAAGATTTGAAGGAGTTTATGAAAATCTGGGATGCGAAGACAGGCAAACTCATCACAAATCTCAAAGGACACACAAAGACGGTGTTTTGCCTAGCTTGGACTGCCGACGGAAGCACGCTCGTCTCTGGGTCAGATGATTGCTCAATTAGGACGTGGAATACAACGACTTGGCAGCAGATCCATGTTTTGACGGGGCACATCGACCCTGTATTCCGTATTGCAATTTCCCCAAATGGCCCTATTCTTGCAAGCGCATCTTTGGACAAGACAGCGCGACTGTGGAACCTCGAGAATGGTCTGCCCATCGGTTCGCCACTCCAACATCCAAATAGTGTTGCATGTGTGTCATTTTCGACAGATGGAAAGCTACTAGCCACTGGCTCCTGGGACGATAATGCATACTCATGGGATATTTCTGGAATTCTTGAAGAAGTTGGCCTCTTGAATCCAGTTGTGAGCTCACCATTTCTCACCTCTCTCTACCAACTGACGTGCTATTCCAGGACTCCGACAGGTCGTTGATTGATGTATGCACATTTATAAATACATCTCATTCAATTTACCACTTGCATTCCAGGCTGATGCTACACGACATCCTGGCCACAGGCGCAAGGATGTCCATTCAATACCACCAAGGTTTTTCGACGATGCACCTCATCATCCCCACGTATGTCATCCATATCTCACTGTATTTTTTGCTGACTTCCGTGCTCTCAGTCTTCTAGACGCCCCATACCGCCATCTTCTGCAGGTCAACATGATCTCAATGTGAATCCATCTTCTCACCGATACTCACTCCTTGGCCGTATCTCCTTGTTGTTACTACGCAATCACAGCAACGCACATGACTCACTGCCCCGACCGAGCTTTCTGCAATCGGTCCGAAGCATGTTCATTCACTTGCCGCATGGACGAAATTATGAGGGGGTTGAGTTGCAGGAGCATCGCTTAGCGGTAGTCAACGTCCCATTTACACGTGGCAAACCGGTAAGTCGCTCCTTTTTCCATCTCGGACTTTCGACTGCAATGGAATCACACAGAGGAACTACTCAGTGGGAGAACTGCGGAGAAAGGAAGAGAAAGAAAAACAGAAAGCAATGCAAGCGAAGAACCCAAAGAATGAGAAGCACGCCACAAACACTTCTGCAAGCAATTCCTGTCTTCCTAAGAGCAGCGTCGTACAGGTACAGCAATCCAGCGGTGCGGTTCAAGCTCAGCCAACTTCACAAGTGCATGCTACCATCTCCACTTTCTCCACCACACCACCCGTTGCTGCTGGTTCCGCAGCCACAGTGACGACCTCGCGCCCTAACGCAATGATACCACGGGCTGGACGCTGGACCCGGTTCTGGCTATCTATCGGTTGTGTGTCTGCTCAATATACTGACGGTCATAGTTAATATGACTGTTCCGTTCTGTAGAAACAGGTCTTTATTGACGTTGATATGCTCTAGTAATACCTTCTACGTGCTACGTGACTCATATTTTCGTACTTCTACTCCTCGCCTTTGGCGCCACGACACATCATATCATGTATCACTCGAATTCCAGCTATCGGCCATCGTTGTGCGCCATGCTGTACGGTCCATACGACACTATGTGGATGAAAGGATGATGCAATGAAGCTCCTGCGGCCACTCCAGTATCTGCCTCCTCTAACTAGCCCCATGCGATAAACATGCCTACTCCTACAAGAACAAGCCTTGGACGTATGGTGCAATAGGTACTACGCCCAGCAGCTTCTTCCTTCCAGAAGGTTGCTAGTCATGTCTCACGAAGGCGTTGTTGCCATACCAGTAGAAGCACAGAGATCGCCGTCTTCTTTAGCAAGTGGTGCGTGTCTTGCTAATGTGTCGATCAGGACATACCAGGGTCACAGCGCATTCATCCACAAAGCCGGAAACCTTATGTGGGCTCATATCCATCACGTTATACCGAGCCTCAGCTCAAACGGCTCGACCATTGCAGAAATTTCTGAATCTCTGATGTCACGACAAGGTGGCTTTCGAATGTTCCGCAGATGTATCCGTACTCACATGCGTCACGTCACTCTTCATAGACTCCTATACGTTCCTCGAGTGGTACTGCGGCTGAAGCTCTGTTTCCAGAATTCTCCTAGAGCAACACTGTCATATCATTGTGCAGCCGACGCCAACCATTGACCAATGCCAACGCAACCGGATGTTCCTCCTCTACTATCGATTCAATATCAAACATATGCTCCTGCAACTTCTCATCTACCGTACTTCGCTCCGCCAATCCAGCTTAGTTTCTCATCATCGTACATAGATGTACTTGATCGAAATGTTGAACAGCAACGCGTGGCATCAGCTGCAAGGCTCTCAGGTAAGTCGTTATCAACTTCAGAGAGAACTTATTTCAGTTTCTTCGGAATTCGAAATGCTGCAACCTCGTTTGGATGCGCTTTGAAGCACATCACTGGCATGAGGATATTATATTGGCTGCGTCCCTGGAGAAGCTAATAGCAGCTCTTGTCGAAAGACATGCTATACATATGCATATTTGCTCGTCATCAGGTCTTCCTTGATGATTGACGTTGACTCTCTTTTTCAGCTGGATGCACTGTCTAGAACGACGTCCTCGCCTAGATTGAGAAAAAAGTTGCGAAGCTGGAGCGCAGCCATAAAGTGCACCGAGACTGCCAGTGGATTATGAGCACATAAACTACTTGTGAATTGATACCCCATTAATAATTTAACGTGATTATCATGTTGGTGCCGCTTGCACTCGCGCAACTCCCCGATCCGCACCCGAACACACAGCCGCTGTTGATTAGCGTGCAAATGCACGAGATTGATATAGTCAGCGTTATAGTGCGTCCAAACAAAATAAGATTTGGTAAGAAAGATCCCAGCTATCACTGATTGATTATGACGAATAGGCGCAAAGCTCTTATCTAGAACAGAAGTGAAGCTGACGGCAGCCTGTGCAAGTACACGACGATACAGCATGTACAATATGCCATGAAGAAAAATTCAAACTTGTTCCACTCAACTCTCATTTCACAACGCCCATCGCGACTTCTTTTCAAGGCAACGTGCAGTCGAGAGGAAAGTCCTCAACATAAATAGACTGTGCAGCTCCACCGCTGCGTACGTTGCGTACGCGTCCTAGATCAGAGCTGCGCCAATTGTAGCAGCTTGTAACGCCGCATTCTATGTAACGTCCGGGACGCGAGAATCTGTACGCCCGACCTCGACAATGAGAAACTAGTGTTGGACACAAGTGAAACAGGAGTTGGAGGACTAGAACTGAGCTACTGCCGATCAGTCAGGACGAATAGGCGCCAAAGTCTTATTCGTGTGAATGACAGCGCCCGTACATGAGGATACAGCATGTATAACGTACCACGCAGACAATTCAAATTTGCAGTCCACTTGACTCTTATCCCATAACGCTCGCAACTTTTGACCTTCGTTCAAAGCGTATCTTCGGATCCAAATCCATACACTTGGTGAGTAGTGGCATAGACAAGTAGCAGACGACAGTTGACAGTGCTGCGTTGGCTAGTCGCAATCCTGGGAAATAAGCATGTCTTTTTCAGCTGCTGCCCGTGGGACGCAAAAGACACTAGCGATAACGCCCTGCCAGAAATTTCAAGGTCACAGTCATTGGGTCAACGGCGTGATACACCTGCCAGGCGGACAGCGGATTATGACTTGTTCTCGTGACGGTTCACTGCGAGTATGGAATTTGGAGACCGGGGGACAGATTGGGGACGCCTGGCGGGACGGAGAAAGCGGAGTGTTGGTTGTCGCATTGTCTCTAGACGGGAAGAAAGTAGTTTGCGGGTGTGAGGACGGTGCTGTGAAGTTGTGGGACATTGACACAGGCAAATTCATCGCTAAATGGACGGGGCACACCAGTTCTATCAGATCCGTGTGCTGGAACCGAGACTGTGGGCGAGTGGTGAGCGCATCTGGAGATGGGACAGCAAGAGTGTGGGATGTGGAGAGCAGAAAGACCGTCCTAGCAATCGAAACTGGGCTTAGCCCACCTGAGGCAGTCATCTACTCACCAGACATGACCATGATTGCGACCGGTGGGGATAGAGAGGATTTGAAGGAGTTTATCAAGATCTGGGATGCGAAGACAGGCAAACTCATCACAAATCTCAAAGGACACACTGGGCAAGTATTTTGCCTAGCTTGGACTGCCGACGGAAGCACGCTCGTCTCTGGGTCATATGATGACTCGATCAGGACGTGGAATACAACAACTTGGCAGCAGATCCTTGTTTTGAATGGGCACACCAGCACTGTCCAGGGTATTGCAATATCCCCAAATGGCCTTATCCTCGCAAGCGTATCTTGCGACAACACAGTGCGACTGTGGAACCTCGAGAATGGCCTGCACATCACTTCGCCACTCCAACATCCAGATCATGTTCACTGCGTGTCGTTTTCGATAGATGGAAAGCTTCTAGCCACTGGCTGCTGGGACGATAATGCATACTCATGGGATATTTCTGGCATTCTTGAAGAAGCTGGATTCTTGAATCCAACCGTCAGCTCACCACTTCTCATCTCTC
Source organism: Rhizopogon roseolus (assembly GCA_930272055.1). Classification (NCBI taxonomy): domain Eukaryota; kingdom Fungi; phylum Basidiomycota; class Agaricomycetes; order Boletales; family Rhizopogonaceae; genus Rhizopogon; species Rhizopogon roseolus. The sequence goes on from CAKNEV010000158.1 coordinate 43,833, forward strand.
TCTACCAACTGACGTGCTATTGCAGGACAGCGACAAGTCGTTGATTGATGTATGCACATTTATAAATACATCTCATTCGATTTAACACTCGCATTCCAGGCTGATGCTACACGACGTCCTGGCCGCAGGCGCAGGGATGTCCATCGAATACCCCCGAGGTTTTTCGACGATGCACCTCGTCATCCTCACGTAGGTCATTCGTATCTCATCGTAGTTTCTTCTGACTTCTGTGTTATTTATATCAGCCCTCTAGAACGCACAACCTATCCCTATCCTCCGCACGCCACTACAATATCACTGAGCATCGATCTTCACATAATGGCGCCCGCCTTGGCCGCCTCTCCTCGTTATTTCAACGCAACAACTACAATACACACGATGCACCATCCCGACCGAGTTTCCTCGAGTGGGCACGAAGCACGTCCTTTCACTTGCCACACAGACAGGATAACGAGGGCATTCAGTTGCAGGCGCGTCTGCCAGCGGTAGTCGACGTCCCAGTTGCACAGGGCAGCTACGTAAGCCCCCTCTTATTTCCATCTCAGACAGTCTGTTATAATATCATGCAGAGAAACTATTCAGCGAGAGAAGCACGGAAGAAGAAAGAGAAAGCAAGGAAAGCAAAGAATGCACAGAACACGCAGAATGCGAGGGATGTTTCTGCGGGTAGCTCACGGCCCGCTCAGAGCAGCGCCGCACAGCAACCTGGCGGAGCGACCCAGGCCCAGGCATCTTCAGATGTGCAGGCTACTGTTTCCACGTTGTCCACCACGCGTGTCATTGCTGCTACGCCTGCAGCCAACGCGTCAGCCTCGTTCCCTGACGTGGTGATACCACGGGCTGGGCGTTGGACCCGCTTCTGGTTATTTATCGGATGTGTGCGTGGTCAATATATCGACGGTCATAATTGATGCGAGTTCTCCGTTCTTCAACGTTGAATATTTTTTTTTTCGATATTTTCCTTTCGTCACATGTTTATTCTCTTTGTTGTGCTCTACCGACTTCTGCTACTTGCTTGCTACCTGCTACGTGACTCGCACCCACTCCTCTTCCTCTGTAGGTTGTAGTCGGATGGTTCGTTATAGAAGACGAATTCTGAAGTTTCTGTCTACACTCAGAATCGGTTAGATTGAGCGCGGTACATGACAGCGAATGCGACTGTAAGTTGCGGTGATTTGTGCATTTCAGATCGTGTTATTCGCGGGAGATTTTTCTGTCGCCTGATTGACGAGGTCCAACGCATCTGCAGTCTAAATGGCAAGCCCACCCTCACGCGAGCATATATACATGGTCAGCAGCTCGTTTCGAGGCAATGTGCAATTCTCTCACTCAAACTTGCAGTCGAAGAAGGTCTTCAGCGTAAATAGAGTAAGTATACCCTGATATCATTAAGCATAGAATAACGTAGATCTGGTTGGTTTCCCCTACGAATTTATTGAATTAACCCTAAGACATTAATCAACGAGCCCTCCAGTCGACTATCAATTTAGATGACCATCAAACCAAAGGACAGATCTAGGTTGGAAGCTGCAGTAGCATTCTGAACAGTGCCATTTTGCATCACTGACTCAAGGGACTCCACGCTGTTAATCGTCAAACCATATTGGTTGATGAGCCATGTATATCCTAGATATCTTGAGTTACGGACCCGGTACGAGTTGAATTGGTCACTCCTAGCTTCTCCAAGAATGAGACCAGCAAAACCGACACCAGCCATTACTTGACCACCAACAATGTTGACATTGTGCAACTCCACGGCTGCGTATATGTCCCCAGATCAGACCTGCGCCGATCGCAGCAGTTTGTGACATTGCTTTGTATATGTGACGTCCGAGAAGCGAGAATCTGTACGCCCGAAGTCGACGACGAGAAACCAGGGTTGAACATATGTCCGCCACCTGTCACCAATGGAAGTGTTGGTGGACAGGGGGAACAATAGAAGATGTGCTGGCATACCGCGAAAGGAGAGTCCTATTCCTGCCCAAAATTTGGAGCTTGCAAAACGTGCACATATCATGCGACACAAGCTCGTTGGTACTTACCGCCATGCCGACGTCTAAAAACGTTCCTGGCTCGAACGAACATCTGGCAATCTGCGAGCTAGATAATGCCCGGTGGCTGGTATCTTCGATATTCTGCTGTGGAGTACTATGAAGAACACCTACCTTCGTCATACTTCACCCTTGATGCCGAGAATACAGATGCTGTGATGTCTCGGTCGAGAATAACTAATATTCACATGAAATTGGCTGCGTGAGTAGCTTGTGCTTTGGAAGTACTGTGCAGCGCGTTCAAACAAAAGCAGGGGGCTGAGAGGATGGACGTCCCTTGTAAGACCTTGGGGACGAAGATTAGTCGAACGAATCGCGAGGACTAGTACTGGCATCAATATCTCTTACATGCCTCAAGCTCGAGTCGAATCCATATAACGAAAGCGTTCCAAAAGCTCCATAATGATTATTGCAAGGGGGTATGTTAACGTGTAACGCAGGAAACGATGTATGCAACAGGCGGGTATATACGTACGGAACTTGATATCAGATTAGTAGATTCCAGGGATGAATTTGTACTTGACGATGGAGCAATAACGTTCCCAATCCTTGCCATACTTGATCGAGCAGCGCTCGAAGTCGCGTCCACAGCGATGGATAAGCACGGTGATGAAGAAGACAGAGTAGAAGTAGGGAATGATGGTCGCGCCTCCGATTACAGCACCCCAGCAGAAGCTCATGGTCCAGTCGGCAACATAGTTCTGAGGAAGAGGAACGAAATGAGTAAAGTGAAGGAAGATATACGAATGTAGCCTACGGGTTTGCGAGAGTATCTCCACCAACCACTGATGAGGAGCCGGTTCCTAAATTGCGAGGGTGAGAGAAATAATGAATGGGAAATCGTGGAAGACTTGCCCATGCGCAGTCTGAATAAACTCGGGGTTCTTGAGGGTTCCGCCTGGAAGCTGAGGGAACGTGTTGCGGAAGGTGGTAATGCCTTGCGTTTGCATTTTGAAGCGACTCTTCTGTGACATCGAGGTATCCCAGCTACAAGGATGAATATCAGTTGAGAACGGAAGATAAAATCGACCAGTCGTACATGTAGTATGCTGTTAGTAGGGTAGTGAAAAGAACGACATAGACGGGCGTAGAGAATTGGTATTTAGAGGGATGGTGCGACGCCATGTACACCACAGAGTATACGTAGGTCTACAAAGCTAGCGATCAGCCAGAGTGACGTGTGATAGTAGGATTTGCTTACGAAGGGAACGCCAGCGAAGTTCCAGAAGATGACCATGAAGCCCCATCTGACAAAAATTTAATCAATCAATCAGGCGCATAAACATAAACGATACTACTCACTTCTCGTGATACATGTCCCATGTTTGGGGAATGCATTCTTCACCCTTTGCACTAAAAATGGGATAAGTAACTTGAGTTTCAATTCTCACGTTAAAACATACCATGCATTAAGGTAGAGCCATGTCGCAAGAATCATAAACGCCATGTTCTACATTTGTGTAAGGCATCAAGGGGAGTAACTCTAGATTGTGGGACGCACGGGGGTGACATAACCATACTGTTCATACTGGTGGCAACCTCCGGACACGGCTAAGAAGAAAACGATGACCCAGGGAATGCGAACCTCCGCCCACATCTTCAGGTCAACAGAGCCAATACGAGGGTTCAAGCAGGCGCCCATGAAGACGTCATAGATGAAGCTCCCAGACATGCGGATCTGATTCCCCGTGGCGACGGTAATGAAATACATTCCGAAGGATACAGCAAAGCCGTAAATCATGGCGACGGACATGATGTGGCCATAGTTGTCGATAATTTCGGTGAGACGGAAAATGTGGTAGTAGTGTAGAGCGGCGGCGGTCAACATGGTTGCATAGAGGGAGTAGAGGGCATTGCAGTTGTACATGAGGGTCTTGTACCCAAGAGAAGGCACAGGAAGGCCTTCTTGTTGGTAGCCTGGCATGACCCATGCTAGGAAGAGCTGGTAAACAACGAGACCCGTATAGACTTTCCACGCGTATGCATTGGGGCTAGCATCCTGTGGGCGGTTAAATAAAAAATAAAAAAAGGTCTAACTATAACAGGTACATACGTCGCGAACGTGTGCCCACATCCTCTCTAGGAACGGGAAAATGTCCTCGGTGGATGTGGGGTAAACAAGTTTACCGTCATAGAACCACAAGCAGATCCAGAGGTAGTACATGAGTACAGGAAAGCCAAGCATCATGGCAGTTACTCCTGCAGGACCGCCAAATTCATAGCTGACAGACGACCGCATTAATGCCATGTTGAAAAGTGTGCTTCAGAGGGGACTCACGTCTGATGATTGTCGAGCAACTCGTCCACTTTGCGGCCCTCATCGGTAGTGGTAATTTTTGCAGGAGTAGGTGAGTCCACACTGCGCTGTCTCAAGCCGTTCCCTGTGCTGCCGTATGACTGCACCATGTTGAGTATGGTCGAATCAAGGAGGCGCGTGAAAGTCGTACCATGCCAAACTGACAAAACTTGAGAGCATATTCGCGGAGTTGCAAATACAATTTCAGTCTCCGTTTAGAACCTTGTTTTCCCGCTTGGTCAGCTGGTGATCACTGCTACGTTTCACGCTCATCCCGTCTGACGACTCGTCGTTTCACCTGTTTGTTAGCCCAACGGTTGGTCAGTTTTGCGTTGGTTTTGTGTCCTGTATATCGTAGCAGCCGTCCAACAATCCATTCTTTTCCTCTTTATGGCCTCTTCAGTTTTCTACAAGTTCAAGTCCCAGAAGGATGAGTCTCGGGTGACCTTCGATGGCACAGGGATCTCCGTTTTTGACCTGAAAAAAGAGATAATACTGGCCAATAACTTGGGTAAGGCAAATGACTTCGACCTTCATGTATATGATTCTTCCATGCAGCAAGGTGCGTGGTAAATGCATTAGTCTCATCCTATCCTCTGAGACATCATGTCCATTTCAGAGTATAAAGATGATTCCCAGATGATTCCTCGTTCTTCATCTGTCATTGTGAAGCGTCTCCCTTCATCCCGCCCGGGAAAAGGCAAGGCAGCCATGTACCTTAGTGGCACCAACGGTAGTGTCCACACTCCTATATCTGATACTGTCCAGAGACCTGGTGGCAGTGGTGTAGTCTGGCACAAGGGTGCGATGTCGAAACGTTTTGACATCAAAGAAGAATCATCTCCAACACCAAAATTAGCTGCTGTGCGTAGTTATTACATGAAATACACTCACGTCGCTCCAGAGCGAGTCTTACGCTCAATCCAGTCGACTTCTATTCCCAAGAACTCCGTTACGAAGGATGACGAGGCAGCTGCGATGGCTGCTATGTTCCAGGCCCAGACAGCTAACTGGGAGGAAACCCAGGAAAAGATGTCTCAGTTGGTGTCGCGTCTTTGCGCTTTTTGTCTTAGTAGTAGAACATTTCTCATGAACGCGATTTTGTTTTCCCCCGTGCCCATTAATTGGGTGTAAACAGTGCTATGCCCATATATAACAATCCTAGGGGGACATCTTTTGGTCGCGGTGGAAAGCCATTTAGCCCTCAACAGCGTCCCCAGCCAGAACGACCCTTGCCTCCTAGCTATGTTTGTTACCGATGTGGTCAGAAAGGTTAGCTGTTCACAATTGTGGACCATGCTTGTTTTACGCATGAAATGTCACAGGTCACTGGATACAAGATTGCCCAACAAATAGCGATCGCGAGTTCGATAATAAACCTCGAATAAAACGGACTACTGGTATTCCACGAAGTTTCCTGAAAGCCGTTGAGAATCCAAATAAAGGCGAGGTCACCCAGGGAGTGATGGTGACACCGGAGGGTGGTTATGTTGTCGCCCAACCTGACGTGTCCGTTTCCATCTGTTTTGTGATACTATGTATGCTAACTCCACGACAGGGCTTCTTGGCAGAAGCAATTATCCCGTTCAAAGGGTTTGACGGCTGCTGACGTTCGAGAGCGCCCTCCTGCCGACGCTTTACTTGCTTGCCCTATAGACAACAGATTATTCCGTGACGCTGTCAAGACACCCTGCTGTGGTACCTCATATTGCGAAGAATGTATCCAGACACATTTGCTTGAGCACGATTTCACCTGCCCTAAGTGCGGCAAGAAGATACCTTCACTTGACAAAGTTGTCATGGATAAGCCCATGCGAACGAAGGTCACTGACTATATCGAAAAAGTTGTCGAAGAGAGCAGGAAAGAAAGCGAAGAGGGTTCAAGCAATACAGCATCTTTCCTACATAACGGTCAGGTAAGCACCACGCTCATATGTTGCCGTGTAGGTAACTGAGACGTATCGGATAGACGCCTGACGCGGACGGCTCCATCAATGATGACTTCTATTCAGATCAACAACCTAGCATGGATATGTCCCAGATGATTGTCGACAGTATCCCATCGCTTCAAGCTCAAGTTTCTCAGATATCAATCATGCTTCAGAATCCATCCCTACCAAACCATGTGCGCCAGACCACAGAGATCAAATATCAACAACTCCAGATGCAACTGCAACAAGCTCAGGCCATAGCCCTTGCTCTTGCGACCACCCTTCAGCAACAGCAGCAGCAACAACAACAACAGCAACAGCAACAGCAACAACAAAACGTCAATATCAATTCAATGGCATACGCGATGCAAGGTCAGCAGTGGCCTAGTCAGTTTTCGAACCAGCAACCTGTTGGTCAGGACTCTGCTTATCAACGGCTACCCGTTAACAACCGTCGCCGGAACTTGAAGCGGGATCGTCCCTCAGATTTTTTGGAAGTTGGCGGGGAAAATAAGATGCCGAGGTATTGGGAATAATTCAAAATCCTCGTTGGACTAGGTTAGGTATTGCTTAAGACTACGTGGACTAATATGTCGCCTGTTGCATGTATTCACAAAACACTGACGAAATATAGTTATTTTATTGCCTTGTTCTTCGAGTCTTATTACTAAGTTATTAGTAATCGGATTGCAAGCGCTGTCACGACGTCACGAGTGTTACGGCACGCGTCGGGATTGTGACGCGACGCGTTGTATGATTCAGCGTGTTCATTTTCCTCTTCCCTCCTTACATCTCTTCCTGTATAAGTCGTAGCCATGACCAAGGCTAAATCTGACGCGAAGGGCCAGAAAGCTATCACCTCTTTCTTTGGCGGTAAAAAAGGATCTAAGCAGCCGGACGATGAAGTTGCCGAAGAGGAGACATCTGACGATTGTGCAGGGCCTCAGCCCTCGAAAGCACCCAGAAAGACAGCTAAGAAGAAGGAGAAAGTCAAGGATGATTCTGAGGAAGCATCCGATGATGATGTTCCTGTCCAGTCTGCGAAGACAGATGGCAAAATTGAATCATCAACTTTACCACCCATCCATGAAACGTCTGCCATGTTCCGTGATTTGGTGTCGCGCCTTCCGGGAATTCTAGACGTTGCCGAACACATCAAAGGCCGAAAACTGCGTGTGGCTACCATGTGTTCTGGCACAGAGTCGCCTCTGCTTGCTCTTGATCTCATTGGGCAGGTCCTTCAGGAGGAGCACGGAATTCCCCTTCACTTCGAGCACGTATTCTCTTGTGAGATCGAGCCATTCAAGCAGGCATATATCGAACGTAACTTCCAACCGCCGCTGTTGTTCAGGGATGTGTGCGAATTGGGGGAGCCTCGAGCGTATGTTCTCCCGATATTTCTCTTTGTTCTATTCGCTGAACATACTTTTCGACGCGATGTAGAACGACAGCTTATGGCGCATTAGCCAATGTTCCGGGAGACGTTGATCTTCTTGTCGCAGGCACCTCTTGCGTCGACTACTCTAACCTCAATAACGAGAAGAAAACTATCGATGGCGGAGGAGAATCTGGTCGTACTTTCCACGGCATGATGTCCTGGGTCACAAATCATCGCCCCCCTTTGGTCCTTCTAGAAAACGTCTGCTCTGCGCCGTGGGACAGGGTGAAAGAGTATTTTGAGAAGCATGGATACAGCGCCGAACATATCAAGGTGGATACCAAGCAATACTATATCCCACATACCCGGATGCGCAAATACCTGCTGGCTGTTGATAAGAAAGGATCGAGCATACCGGCAAGGTGGAAGGACATTGTCATGAACAAGTTGAAGCGGCCCGCTTCATCGACGCTAGATGCGTTCCTTCTTCCTTCGGATGACTCCCGCATCCACCAAGCAAGGCAATTACTTGTTAAAGATAACTCTGGAGGCTCTGATACTCGAACTGGACGCACTGATTGGACTAGATGTGAGTCACGCCACGCGCGTGGAAGGATAGAGGAGGAGTTAGGATTGAGACGACCGCTAACGAGTTGGGAGGAAGGTAGGCATCCATCGAGTTCCTCGATTTTTACCCTAGCTGACCTTGTGACAGGTGGTACTTGTAGGCTGCCCGATTTCGCCTGGCAAGACTGGGGAGTGCGACAGGTAGAACGTGTCTGGGACCTGATGGATATTAGTTTGCTACGCTCCGCAAAAATTGGCGTTGACCCGTCATATAAGACGTTCGTAGCGCATCCTGTTTACTTTCCATTCATAAATGACTAATTGACTAACAGTCTGGTGTGGAATCTTTCACAAAATGTCGACCGTTCAACCGGGTCGAGCAAGACCGGTATTTGCCCTTGTCTGACTCCATCCATGATTCCATATATCACCAATCGCGGTGGGCCCATGGTTGGTGTTGAGGCACTGGCCATGCAGGGGCTCCCAATTGACAAGCTGCTCCTGACAAGAGAAAGTCAAGACGAGTTGGCTGATCTCGCGGGAAATGCTATGTCCTCTACTGTCGTTGGTGCATGCATACTCTCGGCTTTGGTTGTTGGCCAGAAGCTCCTCAAGGCTGGTGATGACACAGAGACGTACGAGACGAAGAAGGACGTTGGTCATCAAGAGGAGGACGACAACATGGATGTTGACCTCAACCCTGCCGCCACCGTCGGCCTTGAAGAACGCATACAAGGACATGAGGACCTTGTGGAGAGACCGTTAGACTTGGCCGCCACGCAGACGGACTCGATTGCTCGCATTTTAGAGGACGCACAGAAGAGCGTCCGCCTTTGCCAATGTGAGGGGCGAAAGGATATTACGACGCGTGACCTCCTGCTTTGCAGAGATTGCGGATCCTCATCTTGTAGGAAATGCGCAGGTCGTCCGGAACATAATTTCGAGCCTGTCGATGTTAAGAAAATCCCACGTCTCAGTCCTTCAACTTTCGTCCGGGGGTTGAAGTCCACTCTGCCCATGTGCATTTCCCTTACCGGCGTCGACAAAGAGCTTCTTGTCAGTCTTAGAGAGTCTTCAGGCGTCACAATACCGGAAAAGCGCTGGAACAGCTGGTGTTCTGCTGTGCTGAGGGCGACTAGCTCAGAGCTTCGCTTTGTCGAACCTAAGCGCCAGGAGATCTGGTCTGCTGTATACCAATCGCCTCATGCCACTTTCGATTTGCACCTCGACCCCAAACAGACGGAGTGGCGCCTTTATGCGAAGCCAGATGACCAAGAGCCTGCAAATGCAGAAATCCGCCGTTTACTCCAGATGCCTGTCGCGAGATTCAGGTGCAATAAGGATCTTCTGCGGGGGTGTTGGCAATTTGCTCTTCCTGCTGCTCGCGAGGTTGCGATTACTATCGAGGGCAACGGAGAAATGGTTCCTTCTTGGGAAGCTCGTCTCGGCTTACAAGGCAAGGACTTCAAGGACAAGGTCGTTCACTCACAACTTCATATCGCCATCCCCGAGTCTGAGATATCGCATTTTGATCGCGATATTTCCGGGACATATGTTCTGCTTGATAAATGCGGGACGGCCAATGGTGCTCTACACAAGAAGCTCCCAAGTGATGATGACGCCTCTTTGCCGCCACTATTCATGATGCTGGATCCGACAAGATGCGGCAATCCCACGGAAGACCCTTTTGTCTTTTCGACGAGCACCCGACGATACGAGTACGGAGAATTTCGCCCCATAATCTGCAAGCTTGACCCTTCATGGAGACAGTCGGACGTCCAAGGGGAACGGCGCGTCAAATGTCATGTCCCTCTTCACTGGATCACCTCGGAGTCGGTCAAAGTTCAAGTGAGTTGCTCCAATCTGCCTGGTTATCAATTGTACATAACTCTCGACAGCCCCTCGAACTTACAAATGCATCTTTCGCTGTGCCTGTGGGCACTCTTAGTGCCAATGTCACGACCGACGCATGCGCAAGCGCCAATGCACTTCTGACTTGCACTGTTCCTATGCTTGAAGATGCGGGTGCAGAATGGCCGCGCGGCAATTGGAGAGAGGTTGACAAGGTCCACGAGCGTGGTACTTTCAAGGCGTTGGCTTGGCTACTGGAGCGTATACGACACGTCGATGACAATCTCGGGCAATGGCAGACTGTCGAAGTCCCAGACGACCTGACACACTGCCAACGCTGTGCCCCCACCCCTCCCACTATTAAATGGACCAAGAACGGGAAGAAAGTAGTTGCAATTGAAGACACCCAGGAGGCCGGGCAGTACGAGAGGGACCTCAAGCTTCGTCCGAGCCCGTTCGTCACTCAGTTGAAGATGGATAACCAAGTGGGTATGGTGAAAGTGGGGCTCAATATTGCTTCTATCTTACACAGAGCTCTATCGCGACTCCCCTCTGCGAATCGCTCTGAGCGACCGGTGCTAAGCTGGCGCTTGGATACTGATTTCGCTTCTTCTGTGAAGATCCACAACCCTCCTTTCAGACTCCTCAGCAATAAGACGGACCTAGAGCACACGCAACCTCCAAATTTTGATCCAGAAAAACTTCCTTTGCGTCCGGAACAGCTCCGTTCCCTCACTTGGATGATCGCCCGAGAGAAGGAAGATTCTGAACCGTTTGTCGAGGAAGAGATATCTGAAGCCATCCTGGAGCCTCTAGGATGGCGCGCAGAAGGTCGGGCACAGCGGCCGGTGCGCGTTCGCGGTGGCGTTTTGGCAGACCAAGTCGGTTATGGAAAGACGGCAATTACTCTTGGGCTGATCGATTGTACAGCCAAGAGCGTGAAGAAGGAGTTCAGCGAGAAAGGCGATATTATCGGCAAGGTTCCAGTTCAGGCCACGCTGGTCATCGTCCCTCCTCATCTCACCAGACAATGGCGCTCGGAAGCGCAGAAGTTCGCTCGCAACCGGTTCAAGAACATTGTGGAGATTTCTACTGCGGCGCAGATTAACAATCTCACCATTGAAGATATTCAGGACGCAGACTTGGTCATCGTCGCCTCCAATTTGTTCCAGAGTACAGTATATCTCGCCAACTTGGAAGCCTTTGCTGCAGGAGGCTCCCTTCCCACCCAAGACGGTCGTTACTTCAATGCACGTCTGAATATCACTCTGCAGTCCCTACGGGATCAAGTCGAGCAACTGAAAACTGAAGGCTCTGCGAGCGTAATGGCAAATATCCGAAACGCCAGAAAACATGGTATGTTCACATTTTCGCGTTTAATGTATTCTAACTGCCAGTAATAGAGGAAGAGTTAGAGGAGCAATTGATTGCTGTGCCGAAGCGGCTAGTGGGGAAGGCCTATCAAGAAGCTGCAGTGAAAGGAAAGCCCTCGCAGGTCAAGCTCGAGAGCGATGATTCCACGTCGAAGAAAGAGTTTTTCCCTGCTAAACGCACCCCGTCTGGTAAAGTTTGCGAAGTCGTCATCACAGTGCCTAAGAAGCAGGCGCGAGCCATTGCGGAGATTTCAGAATCGGAGATGTCGGACACGCTGCCCTCACGGAAGCGAATCCAGCGCAATGCTTCCAAGAAGGTCATCGTGATTGATTCGGATGATGATGAAACAGGAGATGGACATGGCAGTGATTATGAAGATGAAGATCCCCAGGATGATCAAGCGGATGATGATGACTTCGGAGAAACTTCAGACGATGCAGACGATCACGCTTCCACCAAGAACCCGTCGAAAGCCAAAACGTCTCGAGGCAAGCAGTCGCGAAAACCATCACCCCCGCCGACCTCCTCATCTGATGATGGAGTGGGAGACTCATCTGACGCGGAGATGGACGAGGATGAAGATGATGTTAAGAAAGGCAGCAAGCCCAAGCCTAAGGGCAAATATGGTGTTAAAGCAGCACCGAAGAGGAAGCCAATGAAGAAGTCGGCCGACAGCTCTGGTGAAGCCACTGACAGCATGGATGTCGACGACCCTCCTTCATCTCCCGCATCATCGAAAACGTCAAAGAAGCGCAAGGCCACGGCGTCCAATGACAAACCCGCCAAAAAGCAGAAGCGTCGAGAGGATACCGATCCATGGAAACTCGGAACTACTGCGGTCAAGAAAGACTGGACACAGACCCGCGCTCCACCCTTGGAAGTATTCCACTTTTCGCGCATCGTTGTGGACGAGTATACGTACCTCAGTGGAAAGGTACATTCAATGGTCACCAAACTGACCGGCGATCGACGTTGGGTATTGTCTGGCACCCCACCAATTCACGATTTCGGGTCTGTGAAGACTATTGCCGCACATCTCAATCTTCATCTCGGTATAGATGACGACGGCGAAGGCAAGTCAGCTATGATCAAGAAACGCATCCGCGAACAGACGAGTACGATTCCTATGGCTAAACAAATCGAGCGCGCTAACTATCATTACAGAGGTGGAAGAGTTCCATTCGTTCCGTGAAGTGCACACGCAGGAGTGGCATGCTCATCGTCACAATCTTGGTCAATTGTTCCTTGACATGTTCGTGCGGCAGGTCAGATAGTCTCGTCAAATTTAATGCAAATCAAGGACTGAATTTTGTGTTCTAGAACATCGCAGAAATCGACGAGATACCTTGCACATCCGAAATCGTAAAGGTCGTCTTGCCAGCCGCAGAGCGAGCGATCTACTTGGAGCTAGAGCATCACCTTCGCGCCATCGATATGGTTGCCAAACGCACGAGGAAGTCGGAGAGTGACCGAGAGAAACGTCTCAATATTTCTCTTGGCGAGAGCAGGTAAGAATAAACATCTTTTGCTAGGACTTTCGTGTAACATTCTCTTTCAGAACCGCGGAGGAGGCCCTTCTGAAGCGCTGTTCCCATTTCGATCTTGATACCAAGGACAAGGAGAATGCTATGAAAGCTTGCGAGATCATTGTCAATGAGAGGACCGAGCAGCTCGAGGAGTGCAAGAAGGAACTACTGAAGGAGCTTCAGAAGGCCGTCAAGAAAGAGAAATCTATCGGAAAGCTCCCAGAGGAGAGTATGTTCCAGGAGTACGCCCGTGTTTCGAGATCAGACGACGTAGGCGTTGGAGATCACGAAGCTTCGGAAATTGTCCAGGGACTTCTCACAAAGGCTGATGTTCCAGTTTTATCCCCAAACTATTGGAAGAACAAGGCCAAGGGCGACATGAACCTGACGGAGAAAACGAAGGAGGCTGTCTGGGAACATCGCGAGCAAACCCATATTATCCGTAAGCTCACCAAGGAGCTCGTTGGACGAGTCCGATCACTTCGCTATTTCACCGTCGTGCGCGACCTGCAAAAGCAAAGGGATAAACCTCCTATCGTCTCGTGTCCAGGATGCGAGCGTAGCGAGGTGCCCATGGACGAAGTTGCTGTGTTGTCTTCGTGTGGCCATACCGGCTGCATGAAATGTGTCAAGGAAGCTGCTGACAGTAGGGAAGAATGTGTTTACGCCTCCTCGGGTCAGTGTAAAGCTGCTGCTCGTGTTCTCAATATCGTCAAGGGAGAGACTTTGGGAGTTGACGATGAAGCTCGCGATGGACGCGGCAAGCACTATGGGAAGAAATTAGAGATGGTTGTGGACCTCGTCAAGTACGTGGTTGTGTGATGTTTGCGCGACGATACTCATGATCTCCTCCTCAGGAACCAAATCCCGAAGAAGGATCGAGTTCTCATATTTGTCCAGTTTCCGGACCTCATGGCAAAAGTCGCTCATGCCCTAAAGATGCACAAGATCGAGTTCTTGGAAATCAACGGTTCTGCAACTCAGAAAAGTAGGAACTTGGAGCAGTTCCAGAACGACAGTAAGGAACGCGTGCTTCTGTTGAACGTCATGGACGAAAGCGCCAGTGGTGCGAACTTGACGGTTGCCAACCATGGAATCTTCCTTTCTCCCCTTCTTGCCCAGAGCCAGGAGATATATGACGCATGCGAGACGCAGGCCATTGGACGATTGAGGAGGTATGGGCAGCTCAAGCATGTCACCATACATCGGTTCATAACGACGGACACGATTGATGCTGAGATATTCCAGGAGAGGGCTAAGGTAAAAATCTAGAGCACAGTAATAATATTGCATTTGGACCTCGGGAAGCATTGGATACAGACTCATACAGAAAGCTTGGCAGACATGTAATGTAGTTCTGTCAAGAATGTCACATATATGTATAATGTAACAACATTAATCTACTAGAATTGCATATGAAAGATGAAGGACATACACTCGGCGAACTTTACAATGGTATCTTCTTGTAGGATACAGCAGGTTTCCAACTACTTGCTTGACATCGCATACCCTGTCGTATCCAATATTTGCTTGCCACAGATAGAGCAAAGGCCTTTCTTGTATGCGCAACCTATGATGGACTGAGTGCACCGAGCTTACCTAGTGCTGAGAGTGCTGAGTTACTCACCGTGGCAGTACTTTGCTTTATTTTGCGTCACGGGCTGCTTGCAATCCTTGCATTTGCCTTGATACGGCTGATAAATATTCTCCGGTAAATGAACGTCAGGACCGGTCATATCCCACTCACTTGAAATCTGTTTCTCGAACTTCCAGGTCGGCTTAGCAGCTTGTTCTCGCCCACCTTCCGTGATCCATCCTTAACACTTTGAGAAGTGGAGGTAAATGGGTCTGGAGCGGCAACTTTGGACAGTTTCTAAGGACAGGGTAAGTATGCACATTAATAAATGATGATAGTGGCATACTGATTCGCACTTCTTGCAGACCATGGATGTCGTTCAATAGGGTGACCACTGACCACGACTCCAAGGAAAGGTTGATTAGTAATCGCTCATCAGTGGGTCACCTGAGACTCCAGCTGCCAGTGATTCACACCTCCTTCGACTTCAAGCTCTTGAATTAGTTAGACCCTGGAATTTTGCTCATTTCTATTGCATTCATGGGTCACCACCTCTTGGACCGTGTCCCACCGTGTTACACGAAATGTATCCACTAAAATAATAATTGTTCAAATTTCCAGGGTTGCTTATATTTCCTTCCCAATCCAGCCAACACGTTTATTGTCCGTGGCTATGGACTTGACAAAATCACAAACGACAAAACGTACTCATCCAATGGTTGACATGGCGAGCTTCACAAAAGCCGTCATCGGTCCCGCCGCTTGTTTGAGCAGACAAGGCAGTTACTGCCCAAGGGTGTGGCCAACATCGTTCAGATGATGGCTTCGTCCTATATACTCATGCTTTGCGTCAATAAGAATTCCTTTGTACCTGTCATTTGCACCCTTCTCTACAAAGTTCACTGCGCGCCACCGAGGCTTTTGTCTTCCGTTCCCGAGCGCCAAACCTTCAGTATGGTTTCATATAAAGGTGGGATGTCCACAAAGAAAACATTAACCTGTCAGCGTGCTGGTCATGTCTCTCTTTAAACTTCCTAGGGAGCCTGTTTTAATTATTCTAGAAGAGCTCGATCCTCATTCACTACTCCGCTTCTGCAAGGTATGAGTATCCGAAGCGCCAGTCAATGTCCGTCTGCTTAACGTTTCATTAATAGGCTTCTCGATATATACATGACATCGTTGCAAATTGTTCGACGTTACTATATCGATGCGAGCTTGCCTTGTCCGGTCTGACGGACGGATCTTCAATCTCTCATCCACCACGCGTGCGGCTGGACCCGCTACTCCGTCACAGAAGAGGATGGTTGGCACTAAATTGGACCGCTGAGGACAGGCTTCGCATACCCACACCAACGATTGTTGGAGTATCCGGGAGATTCCTCTATCACGCCAGCGAAAGCTCTCACGACGGATTATTTCAGTGGTCGCTGCATATTTATGAGCTGCGCTCGTACAGGACGCCACCGGTTGATAAATTACGATATTGCCGATTTAATTTACCTTTTGAAATCCGCCAAGTCGCTATTGATCCTCTTCAAAATCTTCTGGTTCTCGCAGAACTCTATTTCTCTCCGCAGTAAGATATTTTCGATTGACCTCTCAGCTCATCTGACAGACACGCTAGGAATGGACCCATATTTGCTTGTCTTCACTTTCTTGACATGTGGACGTGCCAGCAACATCCACATGCTGAGAATATGCGTTTTCAATTTCAGACCGACTGGTGGGGCACTTTGCCTCCTGGCCACCGCATCTCTATTGAATGCGTCCAGATCCATGGGAAAACAGTTGGTATATCTGTACGTCTTGAAGTTGAAGGAGGTGAAGGAACGACAGAACTGGTTCTAGTCAATTGGCGCATCGGTAGGGACCAACAACAACGCGTAAGGCGCTCTCTTATATAACAAGAACCTGCCTAATTTGTGACATTTGCAGTTTACGGGTGACTTACTCTCGTTTGATATCCTCAGTGAATCCTGTTTGATGGTCCTGTTTCATCCCGATGAGGATGACGACGACGACGATAGTGGAGAATCTGCTGTCTCCACCTGGGAACGGGGTTCCGACGGGTTGTATCTTCACGAACGTGGCAAACGCTCTCCTCAAATTATTATCCACCACATACCCGATGGTCGACGGTTGCGCTCACCCCAGGTGATATCATATGATTTACCGGAGTCGTGGAGGGCCATATCGTTCCTGCAACTCTGTCCCAATTCCTCTCTCAAGCCTAATGTTGCTCCCCCTGCGGGAACTTTCTTTTACTCCGATCCATCCCAGCGCGCGACTATTATCCTCGTCGAATTCCTCCCCCATTCAACGCCGCCAGGATGCTCGAAGAAAATGGCACTAGTGTTGAAAGAATCACTTTTTCAGCCACCTAATCTTGGAGATAAGACTCTATCATGGGAAGAGTGGCAGGACCACTGTATGGTGGTTCATTTACCAGATGAAGCACATGGCTTCAAGGCAGTGGGTAGAAAACTGGTGTTCCTTCAGGGCGTCCGTGAACAGAACTGCGTAACCGATTCCCGCAGCCGACTTCACGTGCTTGACTTCAACGAGTATGCGGCAGAGTGCCTACGGTGTCTGTCGCCGCGGTCATCTATTAGGTCGTGGAATGGGAAATGGAGTACTGCCAGTCAAATCCTCAGACTTAGCGCACACGAGTTGGTGAGAACGAGCACCACACAAGTGCAGGATATCACTTGGGTTGACGCCACAGAAGACGCCGTTGTTTTATACAACGTACGTATTCCCTCTTCTCGATTTTGCTAGCAACTGAAATCTATCACAGGAGCATGAGGGGCAAACCATCATCCGCGTTCTGACCTTTGGGGGATACTCTTAAAGTGACCCCGTAACATACTTAATCCCATGAATTTTGAATCATGGTAATCTGTTGCTTAATGTTCATGCTTAGCTTACACCCGGTAATGATCTCTTGCTAATGACTAGCTGTACTCGTAGAATTGAGTTAGACACGAATATACATCGCGTATTTCATGCCCATTTCAGAACCATCCAAACCACCCACTTCCGTCTCTCCTTCTCATCCTCACCTTCGGCGCGCGCGACGTCCCATGATCTTTGAGCACTACCCATAACTTCCCTCTCAACAACTCTTTCTATTTGAAGTCCATGGGTCATAACGGCGTCCAGGAACGATTCAAGGGTATATCTTCCCGTGTGTAGACCAGCGACGAGATGTATGCGAGCGTCTGGGCTGTGGCTGAGGCACATACATAGTGTCTCGATAAACTGCACGTGGAACTCAGAATTCCACAGCGTATCAGCCGCGACGATGATATCAAACAGCGCAGAACCTTCAGAATTCTGCTGGCGAATGGGTGCGACGAGTGGGGATATATCGTTTCCCCAGGCATAAGGAACAGCCCAGCAACGTTCTGAGGCACAGTTGCGACGAACGTTACCAGACAGTGAGCATATCAGATTTTCATCCGGATAATCGCTGGCTACGACAACAGCATTGGGCGTAGTCCGTGCAATCATGATCGATGGCAATCCAGCGCCAGCTCCAAGCTCCAGGACGCGCAATATATCCCGGTCTTTGAACCGATCCAACTGCAGATCTTCGATGTGATCTGCGATGTGAAGGGAGGATGTCCAGATGGATGAGGCATGCAAGGACCAGTTACTTGCTTGCGTGTCTGGTGTCTGAAGTGAGATTGTTTCTGAGCCTCTTCCGTTACATTTTACCGTGTAGGTAAATATCGATCCGGGGGTGGAGTGGGTAACTGGAACATAGTCGTAGAGTATCTGGAGAGAGGAAGAAATAATTTCTTCAGGATCGTCCTCTGTGATGTCCTGAGCGATTGTATCCGATTGCCATGCTTGCTTAACATCGTTCGACGGAGGTGTCATGTTGATGCAGGGAATGAGGTTGTATGTGCATAGATCATGTAAGTACTAATTCTAGACTTCTAGTGCGGCTGCGTTCCGGACGAAACTTGTTGAAAAATTGAAAAATAGCCCCTAGCAAGTTTTTTTTTTTTTTTTTTGGTTATAAGTAGGAAAACCGAGAAGCTCGACATGTAGTTTCTTGCTGATCCTGCCGATCCGTGACACGCTCTGCGGGCCACGAATGCATATACATGACAACTTCAAGTTGGGAGATAGAGAGCTTCACCGGCAGATGAAACAGGATCATCGTTGTCATCCCCTTGAGTAAGAGACAAGTTGCCTCTGAATTCACAACTAATCCGCAACACTATAAATGGCACACCAAAGAAACAAAACGTATCGACGGCCGTATAAGGCTGACTGGCGTTAGTGTGTTCTGTTTGTTTCGTTGCACGAAACGGAACGGAAACTTTCGGATTGACCCATGAGGGTTGGCGGGCCCATATAGTTCGCAGCTCAAAATTGACAATATCTGCACTCCACACAAAGGAGCAGAAGGACTCAGACTCTGATGAGAATCGATGAGTTCGGATCTTGAGAGAGACGCGTTGGCTGGTCAGATGATCGCAATTTATAAGGGAATCGCGAAGCACACCAAAACTCGAGTGATGACGAGGGTAGTGACAATAGTGATAGGACTGCCCGCCAGCTTTGCTATGCAAGCCATCAGTGACCATTCAGAATGTCGCGACGATATATGATGAAAGCACAACTTGTTATTCATCTGCCTCCCTTCCTCTTCACGATGGTAAAGCCGTCCTCGTCAGTATCTGGTACCGTCTTTGCATGATCGAGCAGCTGAGGAACAACTTCCTTCCCATAATCTTCGCTGTCGCTTCCGCTCCCGTCCTCATCATCATCACTATCCTCCCAATCACTTCCACTCCCTGCTTCAACTTCATATTGTGGCATTTTTCCTTTCATCCGCTCCACTTGCATCTCCAAGTCTTTCACGTATCCATCCCTTCCCTGCTTCGCATCATTCCACAAGCGCAAAACATCTCTAGCGACGTCGAACGCGCTTCCATCCTCGAGGGCAACCTCGAACTCGTCATCCATGATCTGCAGGAGCATCGTTTCTATGTATTCGGTATCAGGCTCTGGGAGCGTGTGCGATGGATATATGGATGCTGGATGATAGGAGTCAAGAGCCGTCAATGAATCGGATGTTGGTGGAAGGCATGCTTCGAATTCATCTGTGATAACACCGGCGAGCCAGCGCTGTTTCTGTGCGCTTTGCGGACCTCCCCAGTTTTGGTGCACAGCGATGCGAAGAGCGGGCCATAACTCAAAACGGGCCAAAAGGCCTCTCGCGAATAAGATTAATGTAGGAGAGGGTACATCTGAAGCCATCGGGCGCGATGTAGGTACAAAAAGTTCCGCAGAGGTTACCTCACAGGTTCAGCCGGAATGAGCCGGGCTGCCGGAGGTGCCGGTGATGTCTCGCGACTGGCAACGCCGATAAGCTCGCTGAGCAAATTTGTTTTTGATATTTTGAATTATGGTATGTACTTCCATTTTCAACGCCGACAACTATTTGGTAGTAGATCGGATAAGTACACCCGCCCGTCATGCATGCTTGAAACATGGCTGAGAGCGGCGTTCGACTCCCTGCTTGTCATGCTTGAAACATGACTTCGGGAGACGTTTTTGGATAAGCTCAAATTTTTGGTTGTCCCGAATTATCTGCTTCCATTTCAGCATTGACAACTATCTGATTGTGTATCGGATAAGTACTCCCGCCCGTCATACTTGAAACATGGCTAAGGGAGAGCGGCGTTCGACTCCCCGCTTGTCATGCTTGAAACATGGACTGTTTTTAACAAGCTCAGTAAATTTGTGTTTTGTCTCGAATTATCATGCTTCAATTTTCAACATCAACAACTATCCGGTGGTGCATCGGATAAGTACTCCCGCTGGCCATGATTGAAACAAGGCTCTGAGGGAGAATTCGACTATCTGCTCTTCATGCGTGAAACATTGACCTCGGGAGATTTTTTGATAAGCTCAGTAAATTTGTTTTTGGTCTCGAATTATCCTGCTTCCATTTTCAACATTGACAACTATCTGGTAGTGTATCGGATAAGTACACCCGCTGGCCATGATTGAAACACGGCTGAGGGAGAACGGCGTTCGACTCTCCGCTTGTCAAGCTTGAAACATGACTTCGGGAGAATCATTTTGATAAGCTCAATAAATTTGTTTTTGTCTTTCGAATTATCATGCTTCCATTTTCAGTATCGACAACTATCTGGTAGTGTGTCGGATAACTCCCGCCTGTCGTGCTTGAAACATAGCTAAGGGAGAGCGATCGGCGTTTGACTCCCCGCTTGTCATGCTTGAAACATGACTTCGGGAGACTTTTTTTTTGATAAGCTCAGTAAATTTGTATTTTTGGCTCGAATTATCATACATCCATTTAGTGTTGCCGCGGCTAGAAGCCGGCTTTTTCGAAAAATGGGCTGCGCTGGCTCAAAAGACATCGTAAAATTATGAA
>CAKNEV010000159.1:0-64522 GCA_930272055.1 Rhizopogon roseolus
CCCCCCCCCCCCCCCCCCCCCCCCCCCCCCCCCCCCCCCCCCCCCCCCCCCCCCCCCCCCCCCCCCCCCCCCCCACAGACTGGACCGTCACTTGGTAGAAGACCAGACGCGGACGGGAGAGTAGACGCAATGATATGGACAGGCGAGAACATGGTACCTCTCCAGTATGAGTACAGTTTACGTTCCTCCCGCAGCAGTATCATGGACCGGTTTAATCGTATTCAGGCCTTACATCTATGTACTGCTGCAATGCGTTACATGATTCCTTGTGCGCTCTCTGTTCTCAACACATTGGATTGTTTTATCAATGCAGCGTAGCAGACAAATATACTCACATTCGCACATGCCACTGAAAAGTCTTAATATCGCGCAGGTATCCGTTCCTACCATGAGGTTCAACGGTCTTCCTCGTGAACATACAGGCGAACATCTATTCATTATGACTCACGGTGATACACAATTGTACGGTCTACATTAAGATCACTGAGCGTAAACGGGGGAAAAAGGTGAACTAGAGCCGTTACCCCAGCCCGGATGATGAGACTGCCAGCTCGAAAGTCACATTGTCCGAAGCGAGAACAAGTACACGGTTCTGGCCTTTGAAAAAATAAATGGATCGCACCCTTTTCACGATGTCGGTACATTCCCCCGGTCCAATGACGAAATCCCGACTCTCTAGAATGTGACTGATCACTGATGTTCTTTGCGTCGCTATTTGCTTTGGTTTTTGCTGAAGATCTGGGTGGGCTTACATGTACGACCCCGGCGCCGGCTGTCGCATGGTGAGGAAGGCTTCCCGTACTACAACCCCGGCTCTAGCGATCGCTTGGGGCATCATGCTGATGACCCCATCTCTAAAAGCCGGGGATTCGGCATCGAGCTTATCGTGCTGTCAACCCCAACGTTGGGTACTAACTCACTTAACGCGGCCGAGTGCGCATTAATGATACACCTCACTTGACTTACATGACAACGCACGTACAGAAGCCAACATATCTTAGACAGAAGCGGCTCAACTAAAACGCCTAATGGAGACGGCGGACTGACGGGGACCTTACGCCGTCATTGGGGCATTTTGGCATCTGGAGGTATGGTAGAGACAGGGGTCATTCTCAACACGACAAGAATGGATTTTTTTAAAATAAAAAATAAATAAAAACACCACGTACTGGGTTCTAAAAATCGGCGTTACAGGGTGATTACAGTCGCATCGCAGTACAATGTAAGGAAGGTGAGAGTGGGGAAGAGAGAGCGGGTGAAGGGGTGATTTGGGATCTGGGTGTACTCGATGGCTCAGGTGACAAACAACCAACGCAAAAACATGAAGCGAAAGCAATAAAGGAAAAACTGGAAGTTGCCAGGGGTAATGGGTGATAGACGAGGAACGTGGAAGAGGAATGTACGGGGTTGAGTGCACGAAATGTATCGCAACTTGGCGTGAAGGGAAAGGAAGTACCTATAACCAGTCTTCTGTAGCTAGATCCTTATTGAAGGAGGTGTAGCAGAGAAAAGACGCAGGCAGCTACCTCGTCGTTCAGACTTGTAATGTAACCAGTTTGATTGTTTGTGTCAGATTTGAGATGGTGAGATGTTCGACGCATGCCACCGACTTTTCCGTGGTAGTATAAGACAGGCTGGCCATGAGCCTACGCCAAACGCGATTATAAAAAGCGATTAAAATCAGTTCATGGCATATAATGTCCAGCCTGAGAGTCCTTTTCAAAGCAGCATCTATGTCGAATCTATAACAGCATGTCGCAATCTGAGTAGGTATGCACGAAAAGAAGTATTCAGTCATAAGTAAGATATCGCTTGCCTGTAGAACGCATAACGCATCTATATCCTAAGGCGGAAGCAGGTATGTGTAGGAAGGATTCAGCAAAGAGAAAAGCGAGTGATTCAGGACACAGAAACTCAAAGCAAATTAGTAGCATTTCACTTAGCATGCGGGCACCGTCAGCGGAATTTTCACGGTTGTCTACAACAAACAGACGTCAATGGCACGAAGCGTTTAGAACCCAAGCGAGCTTACAGCAAGGCCCTAGATTCGAGACTGAATGAGGAGAAATGAATTTCTGACGAGTTTCTGACGTACTGATAGACTAGTTTCTTTGTATTTGACACTCATGTCAGCAGCCGTGAGGCGCATTGCCTCGATTGCCTCGTCCAAGGTTACACGGTATACGCCGGTGCTAGCCATGGAAAGCTGAGCTGCGGTCACAGCCTTTACAGCTACATCGCGCAGTCCCAGGTCAATAAATAGCATAATTGAATGGAGATACCGGACGCACCACCTAGACTATTTCTTTCCTAGGAGGTAAGGTAAGTAGCCCATCTACAAGATACTCTTATATAGCTTACAATACAAGGCACCTGCACCAGCCCGTCAATGGGATCACAAGTTAATCCCAGATTATGTTCTCGAGTCAGGGTTTATAAACGCGAAGGCATAAAACACAAAATAAAACAACCATACCGATGCCGATTTCTGCAGCCTGGCAAGTTACTCAATGGAAGCTCACACGGTACAAAAGAGAGTCACGAACCTGAAGGACAGTTTCAGGTGGCGCACCCATGCAGGCAGCAAATCCAGCACTGGCCATAGAGCATGCAACTGAAGACAGCGACATGAACACAACTCTCTTGTATAACGATTTGAGCCAACGCACCACCGACTTCCGCCTGACATCCTCCTTCTGCAGCTGAGATCGTGCTTCCCCGCTTAAATAACATGCCCACTGCCTGTAACCTTGCGTGATAATCTTATCTTCAGTTTAAAACTAATTTGCGTACTGATGCGGTCAGCAAGAACGTCTTCACCGTCTTCTGGGGGTCATCGCTAATGAATTCTATAATGTACTTCAACACAGCGGGAATAACTCCCGCTGCACCGTTCGTCGGTGAGGTGACGATACGCCCCCCACTGGCATTAACTTCGTTTACAGCGATTGCATAGCAGGAAAGGAAGTCGACAGCGGGTATCATTGTCTTACGCTATATGCAAAATCAGGAGCAATTCTGCGGACGCGCGAAATGAGCACTTGCCGGAGGCATTGGCAGAATTGCATGATTGAATGAACCAGTAACCCATGGCGCACGCGGAACTTTGCTTGATGCGCTTACTTCACCACGTCCATGAGCGCTTTCTCCGTTAGGAGAGGTTTGGATGTATGATTCTGGCGCATCTATCGCCCCCTGTGAGGCAGGACCGATGAGCTGCAAATCGGGTGTTGCGATCCCAGGATAGAAGCTGTGCCACCAACAGTTGAGAATTATGTTCATTCGTAGTGAACACGACAACCGACCCCCGCATCAAGCGTTTGTATAGCATCGGTGCACGCCGTCGGAGACCCAAACGACCAGGAAGAGTTGTCTCCGCAGTGCTCACCCCTGTCCGGATGCAATCGTCCATGACTGCCCATATCCGCATGAGCTACACATTTACAGGTAACCATGTAGTTACGGCAGATATGTCAAGGCAGTTGAATACCTTATCATGGATGTCCGTTTCGGACAGACCAAAATAGCGTTCATTGTCATGCACGATTTGTGCGATAGTAAGCTGTTGGAATTTGGAAAAGCTAAAATCAGACGACAACACATCGCTCCATAAGTGATGACGTACATTGTGCTTTTTCGTAAGTGCTAGAAGACTATTTCCGGACTCAAACGGATATGGTGGGTGCCCCGGATCATTCGCCGTCGGTTGATCTGGGGTGCGATCCCCTTCGGCGACGTTGTGAGTTTGATGTAACCTCGCTCCGTGCACTACACTTTTGTCGACACCCTTGTAAAACAGGTTTTCGTCCGCTATAGAGCAAGTGTTAGCTGCCGAGCCCAAGATCCAGTGTTGGAGATTTGCCTTTTGTCTTCTCATTTACCACAAATCCACCTCCGACGCTACTATTTCTCAGTTTCCTGACCAAGCTTTAAAATCATGCATAATTACCTGAAGTACTCGTTAGTAGCCAAGAGTTCGCCTTCTTCGCCAAAGCATGAGAAACGCATGCCATTCGGGTGTGTCTTAAGTACTTGATCCCACCGCCACAACATATCGCGGTCCATGTCAAAGTGAATGTGGCGCTTGCCTCCCAGATGAAGAGCTTTATTCGCGAGAATAGCCTCATAACGAGAAGGGATTGTACCCGTGTCGATCGTTTCGGGATCTGAACCTTCAAGCCCGAGAAGGATCGCCTGCGGAGTGTGGTGTCTGCTCAAATGGAACGTGAATGGTAAACAATAAGACAGAAACCTGTTTGAGACTGGAATACGAGACTTACCCCTTTCCTGTGCGAGGAGAGATGACGTTTAATAAAACCTAGAAACCCAGACACTCACCCGTAGCAGCCAGAGATCCATAGCTATCATGCAAACCTTGCACTGTCAGCATGTTCGTAGAAAGAAATCATGCGCCCTGAACTCACAGGACCATTTTCACAGTCTTAACCTGTCGGAACATGTACATTCGAATGTGATTGAGGTGAGGAGCGGATGTACGTACCTTGTCCAATATCCCCAACTCCTGCAGGTCGGTGATAAAAATTTTACCAGCACGCATTGGCCCAACCGTGTGTGAGCTGCTTGGGCCCACTGCATCTCATTCAGCTCACCCCAAACCCGATAATACGGGTACTCACCACCAATGCTGAACAAATCGAAAGTGGAAATAACGGCGTGCCCGGGTTTGACATTCTCCGTTTCTACAAGTGCAGGGTCCTCTCGTGCGCGGTCCGATGACAAGCTGTTTATAGGATGTCGCGAGACAATCGAGTGCGATATCATCCTGGTCGCATGCACTGGAATCCGGCGAAGACAGTGTGGCGGTCGCACAAGCAGTGCAATGCGGATAGGTGGAGGAACCATTATGGAAGACAAAGCCCTGAGGGGTGGGGTGGGCGGCGTTAAGTTTATGGTCTATAGTCCTGTGATCAACGGGACAATATTATGACTCGCGAAGGGAGTTCAAAAGACAACTGCGCTCAATTTCCAACTTGATAACTTTTCTACCCCCATTAAGGGCCTTGTCGGAAGAGTATAGCCAAATATGCACCAAGCCTTAGCTTTTTGAAATTTCATCCCTCTTTCACTCTCCTCCATTCTGTGACCACGGCAACTGGTCAAGGTTTCTTGTTTAATACTTTCGCGTTCGCAGAGGTAAGCACTGCACAACTAGCATCTAAATAATTATGTCCCTTTGACGACTCGACTCGTTTCCATTGAAGATACTGTCGCGTTGGTGGGCGAACCTTCTGATTAGTGCGTGCTATACATCAATGCATCACGGTGCATTGTATCAGACGGCAGAGTAATGCGATTTCTGTACCATCATAGCATGCAATATACGTAGCTGTGCAAGTCTTCAGATATTTTTTAGCCGAAAATTTGGTTTCATTTTGGTCCTTGGCAATTGATGGAGAACACAATTTTGTCAAGTTTGTACGATCTTGGAAGTCACACGAAGGACCGCAGGAAGATCTAGAAGTAAAAACCTGTAAAAGTATAAGAGGCAGTGGGGATTGATGACCTGTGCATGCTACCATTGATTTACGGGTAAATGACAATGAGTCTAAGTGTAGGGGAGAAATCCACTCCGATCAGGGACGTCAAATTGTTCTTGACAGCAATAATAATGGATTATCCAGCGGGTCCTGAGGCAAGGCAAGCAATGGTGGTAATACCTGGTTGTCCTATGCATTTGAATCGTCATAAGTTTTGATCTGCGTTCTACGTGGCAGGATAATAATGGTCGGCACGCATGAATGACCCGGGATTGAGGCATGGAATGAAGAATTTTTACTCATAGATGCGTCGTTGCATTTTATTATTATTTTCGGTGAATGGGAAGAGGTGGTTGTCAAATGATCTCAATGGCTCGGCTGCCCCATTCCCACCTTCTTTAGGAACACCTCATCATTGAGACACCATCCTTCTTCCCTACATACCACTCGAGCTCAACGTTCAACACATCGAGCTCGACCTCATCCACGACCAACTTACGAAATACATACCCGATCATCTTCACTGCAAAGTAAAACACTGTTGTTGCTCTGTTCTCACGTATGCCCATCATCCCCTGCCATTTACTTGTTCTTATTCAACTTCTTAACGGACAGATCATTGTACGACGGTGTTAGGGCTAAGCCATTTTTTCGACTTCGGTTGGTGCCCTAGTTTGTTCAACTTTTTGTTCTTGTGCAATATCACGAAGCTTCAATTGCTACAATGGCTGTTCCCGCTAGTGCAACCCCTTCTCGCCAACGCAGCCCAGCTTCACATCCAACTTCACCTCCCATGTCTGTACGGCCTCAGCCATCAACCTCCACTTCTTCAATCACCGCGTCTGCGGTGGGATTAACTGCCAATCCCACTACACACCCCATTAGCCTCGAAACTCTGCTGGCTGCACATGCAAATGCACCAAATCCAACGCTCGCAGCAACGAATCAAGTCCTAGCCGATCGCAACGCCCTCTCGGCTCAAAATACCCAGCTCTGGAAACTCATTGAGAAACAGCGCGCCGGATACAACCAGGTGCTCAAGGAAATTGACCGTGTCCGCAGTGAACGGGATACCTACAAGACTCGCTTACAAGCAGCGGGAATCAACACTGAGCTTTCCAAGAAGGACAAGGAGCGCGAGAAGGAAAAGCCTAGGAGTTTAAAGTCGTCGGAATCTAGTGCTGTTGTTTCTGTCAATGGATCTACTGACTTGCGGTCGGGGTGGGGTCGCAATCAACCAGATACCACGAGTGAGTTATTATCTCTTCTGGTACTGCTCACGTTCCTAACTACTTGCAACTCAGCATCCCCTTTTCGTAGTGACGACCGTCCCGTTACTCCTCCCCATCCCCCAGAATTCAACACTCGTGACCTTGATTCTCAAATGCTTCACACTCAAATGTCTCTACAACCACCAACCTCTACTTTGATTGTCCCTCCTCGAGGTACCTCATTAGCCTCCTCCATTAATTCTATGGATGCGGACTCAACCTCCCAGCCGAATATCGACCTGGAGAGGACTCCAATACCACGTCTAACCGACTCGCGACCTTCGTTCCAACAGTCCTCTTTACCGCCATCACCACTCACCATCCAGCCTACTCACCCATCTTCGCCCGTTTCTCTTCAGCCCGCTCACCCACCACCACCTGTTTCTCTTCAACCAGCACATTCGCCGTCCATCACACTCCAGCCTCTTGCATCGTCCATCAATACCCCTTACAGCTCAGCCATATCTCTAAACAACCTCTCTTACACTGCATCTCAGACGGGTTTGCTCAGCCCAAATATTGATGACGCACAGCACCGAACACGGGAGTCCCGAGTTTCAGCTCCAGTTTCACTCCCTGATGAAGCTAAACTCTACATCACCAGCATGGGTGAAAGCCCAATGCCTAGCCCACATATTTCTGGAAGTAGTGCTGCTGTGCACGGCGATGCTGATCAGGCGGCCAATGGCAACGGCGCCCTGAGAGAGTCTCCCACAAGTGTGCGGACAAACGCCCAACGAGATGAGGTGGGAGAGTTCCGAGATATGGATGATGATGAACGTGAGGAAGAAGAGGATGTAACAGAATTCTCGAAAACGAAGAATAAACTTCACGCCGCTGTAGAAGATTTTCCGATGCCTCCTTCACACAACGCCGTCCATATTTCCTCCTCCAATGCGCAGTCCCTCGATCCTGCATTGATGCGCACGCCGACACAGGCGAATCCGCAGCCATCTGCAGATGTGAGTGCGTCTTCACAAGCGCACTGGCAACAGACCGACGATGCATCTGTCGTTATCCCTGAATCTCCATTACCTTCATCCTACTTGTCGCCCATAAAGCCAACGTCTTCATCTGGTGCCAGTGCAACATTCCGTGCGCTTCGTCTCCTACCGGGCGACCTTGAGACGACGCGTGTCGTTGTCTCGCACTCCTCTGCAAAACCGAACGAACGTGGGAAGGAAGTTTTATCATTTGTCATTGAAGTACAACCGGGGGGTGGTAAAGCGCCATGGAAGGTGGAGAAGTTATATTCGGACGTGTTGGGTCTTGATCATCGCGTGCGAACCAGCGTGGGGAAGGGCGTCGGGAAGAAGATGGCGGTACTTCCGGAGGGGAAGATCTGGAGGGATCATGCACCTGCAAAGTCCGATCAACGCAAGGTGAGTGAAATACGCTGATCGGTGACGAGTCAGATCTAAAAATGTGACCAGGCCGCACTCGAGTTGTATCTCCAATCGTTGGTCGATCTACCGGTGAAGAAGAAGGACGAAATTATCGCTTTCTTCACTTCTGACGTCATCCGAGAAACACATAAACCCGTCATGCAGGCCGGACACAAGGAAGGATACCTGACGAAGCGGGGAAAGAACTTTGGTGGGTGGAAGTCGCGATATTTTGTTCTCCATGGACCGGTATTAGAATACTATGAAAGCGTAAGCATCTCCATTCGTCATTCGCTACAATCGTCTTACGTTATCCTGTCAGCGTGGAGGCGCCCATCTTGGCTCAATAATAATCACTTCCGCTCAAATAGGGCGACAACAACGCACAGCCGACGATAGCGATGAAAGGAATTACCGTCATGCTTTCCTCATCATCGAGGCAAAGAAAGCTCCTGGTACATCTCATTCGCGCCATGTCCTTTGTGCAGAAAGCGATGCAGAGCGTGACAGCTGGGTTGACATTCTTGTGCGATATGTATCTGGAACTTTCAACGACGATCCTGCCACATCCACCTCTGTTGGCCCGAGTCCGATATCTGTCAATGTCAATGTCCCTCCTGGGCAGGGACTTGGGTCCGGGGGGCAGCCGAGATCAAGCACGAGTTCCAATCAAGACAGCCTGATAAACACGCCTAACGGAAAGCGCTCCACGCGTGCTATGTCTAAGGATGATATCACGCACGGTGCTGCCGTACCCATCAGCCAGCTTACTCAAGATGCAAGCAACGCCAAGCTCTTCCACTCCGCGCCAATCCCTGAGGCCACCGAGGTCGCACACTCATACACGGCTACGGCTAGTCCCACCAGGTCAATCGACCCGTCCACTTCCGGTGAGAGAGAACATTATACTGCGGAGGAGAACGCCCGACGGATATTGGAGCGAGGGCAGTCTCGCACTGCGAGCTCGGAGCAACTTTCAAGCTCGTTGCCCACATCCTCGCCGCTAGAGGGAGCCAGTGGAAATCTGGTATCCTTTAGAGCAAACTCCGAGCTCGGACACTATCCGGACCTACATCGTGGTTCTCACCCCAAGTATGAACCATTTTCGCCGGAGCAGAACAAGTCGAGGGAGCAGCGGCGTGACAGGAAGTCTGTCCATCCGGGATTATCTGCTATAACTAGTTCTCCGACGACAACGGCCTTTGGAGAGCGTGCTCCCTCGCCTGAGGTCAGTGTTACGCCTCTGAAAAATGGCGAACGCACAAAGATATCCGCTCCGATGAACGGGGCGCCTATACCAGCAGGATACAAGTTTGGTAGCAAGGATGCTCCTTCGGAGAGTTCTGCGTTTTCGAGCGACAGACGAGAGAAGGCAAAGTCACGGTCTTTCTGGAACTTTGGAAGACCTGTGGACAAGCCGATAGTTCATGTTCCTAGAGCTGTCTTTGGTGTGTCACTCGAGGAATCTGTGGAGGTAGCGGAGATTGCTCGTCTGCCTGCAGTTGTTTTCAGGTGCATACAGTATTTGGAGGCAAAGAAGGCAGACCAAGAAGAAGGCATATATCGCCTCAGTGGGAGCTCGGCTGTTATTAAAGGGCTAAAAGATCGCTTCAATGCTGGTTAGTTGTAAATTGTTTCTCCGAGTCTCGGTGGCACTGACCTTTGGTTCACAGAGGGTGACGTGGATCTCCTTGCATCGGACGAATATTGGGATCCTCACGCCATTGCCGGACTCTTGAAGAGTTATCTGCGCGAGTTGCCCGCTAGCATACTGACTCGTGAATTGCACCTGAAGTTCTTGGCAGTGATAGGTGAGTGCTTACCCTTTTGCTAGCATGCTTGGGCTGACATGTGGAATGGGAACAGACTTTGTCGACGCACAGGAACGCATTCGAGAACTGTCGGAACTTATCGCGTCTTTACCGATCTCCAACTATAGCCTGTTGCGCGCTCTCACGGCTCATCTCATCCTCATCGTGCAAAACTCGACGGTGAACAAGATGACGATGCGCAACGTTGGCATTGTGTTCAGCCCCACGCTTGGGATTCCTGCGGGCGTGTTTAGTCTGATGCTAGGCGAGTTCAACCGTGTGTTCAATGTGGACGCTGGGTGGGCTGAAGAGGATGAGGATGCCGATGCGGAGAATGATGAAGAACTTAGTCACAGGAACAGTCGGCAGTATTCGGACGCTGCTGCTGATAAGTTATTGGGCTTGTCTGGAAGAAGCTTGAATGGTATGTTTCCATCCTGATTCATTTGTCACCTCCTTTACAGTAATGTTTAGCGCCTCCTGAGGACACTCCCTCAGAAGACGGCGATAGCGCTTCCTCTCATTATGAAAGTGGAAATGAGACTATCGAGGACGCAACTATCGAGTCGAACTTGACTCACTCAAGTGCTCATCAATCGTCGAGTCTTCTCCATTTACAGGATTCGCCACAGACTGCCGACCTACTATCACCCCTCCGAGCCGAGGGAGCTTCAGCGGAGCAGCGGTCACGAGCATCCACTGTTGCCGCCAGTCGTGGCTTGAACATTGCTGTTGGCAACAAAGCTAACAGAAACAGTCGTATGATGGGCGTGGGCCTTCCCGTGTCACCACGAGCACCAATCCAGTCACCACGCACCCCAATGCCTTCACCGATGTCCACGGCAAAATTGAGTTGATTACCCCCCATCATACTTTACTTTAACCCGCAAATCAAAATTAAACAAAATGTAATATTTTTACCTATCTCGGTCGTACTCATATGTTTCCATCTATACCCTTCCATATGTTGTTGGTTCCGCCAGCGTCGTTTGATTTTTTTTTATCTAGATACCCTTCGAAATAACAACGGACATCTGCTCAAAGTCAACTTAAGTAGTCAAACGAGTTTGTGACATGCAACATTGCCATCGCCATGTTGATTTGCATTGATAAAGAACAATGACAGTGATGAAGCAGGAAGTATACAGACGCAACTGCGACAGAGCTGTCGGCTAATTCAAGGGAAAGAAATTCTCTAGTAATCTCCAAGACCCTCGTCGTCATCCAAATCTTGTAATTCCTTTGCGAGCTCTTTCTCGCGTTCCCGTGCATCCTGCGCAGCAGCAAGTTCCTTGCGGTGTGCATTGAGAGGGTAGCGCATCGCCTGTAAGATACAAATGTGAGACATGCCTGACACCGAAGAGGAGAAAACCTTACCTTGACGCTCTGATTATGCAGATCCAAGCAATAACCGATTCGTCTGCCAAACACCTCAATGGCCTCGGGACCATAGGCATTCTTCTGACCACCACATTCCATCCAACCTTTCTCGTGAACGATTCGGCCCTCGATGACGCCGTCCCGGATAGCTTTACCAACGATGTACTCTGCATCCTCCTCAGAATCGAGGTTAAGCTTCAAGCAGATATCACGCAATGAGATCCGCGAGTACGACAGGGAGAGTCTGCGAATACCGGTCTTGATCACGTTTTGCCGGAGTCGGACGATCAGGGTATAAGTCTTGTCGACCTCAAACTGCGCCGCGTGTTTGTTGAAGGTGGACTGAAATTCCGCTAGGGAGCCTGTCCGGACGGCTGAGATGATGCGTCAGTGATACCATTGCTTTGGATAGTTGCAATTCTGCGTACCTTTCACGATATCAAAGTAAGCACCCAGGGCTTTTTCTAACACTGGGTGTCTGAAGAGACCGCGTTCTGGAATATCGCCCATTAAAAGCTCGACGATCACAAAAAGTTTGTGTACGGCTTGGTAGAAACCTGGCGCGGTCTTGGCGGCCGGGGCCCGACGAATAGCCTGCTGCAGGTTTGTGTGTGCCGCCGTATAATTCAATTGCACCGCTTTTATACGACCAAGGAAATAATGATAACGGGCACATTGAGGGTTAGTAGCTGACGGGGGGAAAGTAGTTTTAGACACTAGCTTGTCAGCCTGATCGTAGAGGTTGTAATGGAGATAACCGCGAAGCAAGCGATTGATTAGCGAGGCTTGAGTGTCATCGTCGTGCCGAAGGGATGCAGTGCGCTGCGCAGCGAGGAACATGCTGGGTGGTTGATACGTGAGGAAGTTTCTAAATTTTAAGTTGATCTGAACTCACGGTCGAGCATCAGCCAACTCTCCACCCAGTTCATAGGATCGCTCCACGGCAAACCAGACTTTGGCAGCTATGGGATCCATGCTTCTGCGATTCATGAATTGCATTTTATCGACTGTTTCATGAGAAAGTTCTATGGATTTTGTGTATGTGTCCTTTGAGGAATGGAGATGATGGATGATGAGCAGGCGCAGGTAGATCTCAACTTCTGGGACAGGGTCAGAACTTGGTTTCGACGGAGGTGGGGTAGTCTCTGGTGTGGTAGGAGCGGTATCGATTTCCATAGAGTGTTCTGCAGGAGGAGCAAGCCAACATAAAAGGGAAGACTTGACAGAAGAGTCTGCACAAGACTCGTTTAAGTTGCTGAACAGAAGGCATGAATGGATCACACACCTTTGGGATAATTCTCCTCTATGGCGTCGCGTAATACCTTGTCATTTATGCGCTTTCGCAGAGAAGTAAATGAACGTAGGACGCGATATGTGAACCGAGGTTCGAGATCATTAATTGCCCGCTCGATGAGAGCGATGTTAGCCTTGATCTCCTGCGTAGGCGTCGGCGGCGGCAGTTTTGGTTCTACCTTCGCATTCTCCTCCTCTTTCTTCTCGTCCTTCTTGCCTTCCTTCTTGTCTGTAGCCTTCATCTCAACGTCGGTCATGATGTGGAAGTTAGCGGTGGTGACGCGTCTCCTACCTCTGTCCCAGCTATTTGCCTTTTTGGTCAGCAGTATCACGTGAACCACTGGCCCTGTTTAGCACATGACCGTGATTGCGACGCGTCCAACACTTCCTTAACTTCTACTTGTCAGTATCAGGAACCCCTCAAACTGACCTGAATATCTTGTTTGAGTACGATGGATGAGCAACCTTGTCAAATTCCATTTTCCTTGTGCGTTCGAAACTTGTCTAGAACTGTGTTATAAAACTCCTGAATAGCTTCGTTTCTTTGTTGCACGGAATCGCCAATGTCCCAGTGCATACGACTTCGTCACGGCCCAACCGACAAGGTTCTGCTCGCCGTACTCCCCGTACTGTCTTGAGTCTATGGGTAGAAGCCCTCAGGAAGAACTATTCACCCTTACCTCGAGATACTACTGCACACGTTCTTCGTCTTTTATTCCCTGAAGAAGATTCGCACAGGAAATATGACCTGCAAGAAGCAAGGCTATCACAGCTTCTACCAGAGTGCCTGGATACCGCCACCTTCTCGCCAGTTTATACTGCTCGTCTGAAACGGTGGAGTCAGCAACATAACTCGGGATGCCTCGGTCAAGAGATCCTTGCTCTACAATCACCAGATGTTGAGGTACCTCACTATACGTTTGACCTGTGGGCTGTGATTCATTGGACGTAGGCATTCATTGGCCAAAAGAGCCTCCAACATGTCAACCTATTGCTAGATCAACTAGCATCTACCTCTGAGTTTTCTGATAAGTCCATCCACGCGACCTATTCTCTCGCACAAAAGCGCTCTAAATCTGATATCTTGCGGTCTTTATACAAATCTCTTCCAGCCCTAGATGCCGCTTTTCTCACACAAATTATTCTCAAAGATTTGAGACCCATCCTCTACGCTCCCCCTGTCGCATCCAGCAGTCGTGTTCTCCTTGAATACAACACAAACAGCAAGTCAATGTTAACCAAAGAGCAATTCATGATGATTTGGGATCCAAGTGGCTCCATGCTGAAGATGTATAGAGTGCGTGCGAACATGATCGAAGCAGCACTGGGGTTTGAAGCTGGGGGCGTCATTTCATACCCAAAGCCGTGCTTGGGTGTTCCTGTTGAGGTGCGCTCTCTGAATTCTGATACCATCTGCCGGCTAAATCGCGTGAAGATACCAAAATCGGCCAAAGGTCGAAGCCCACGGCATGCGCTTGATGTTATCAGGCTAAGTAATGAGATCTGGGCAGAAACCAAGTATGACGGCGAACGCGCACAGATTCATGCACGATTGCGCGACCAAGGTGACCCACAGATCACAATTTTTAGTAAGAGCAAGAGGGACTCCACGTTGGACCGCATTGCGGTACACCCGTATGTTTATTCTCCAGCAGTGTTCACGTCTATGACATGCACTGAGTGCGCTTTGTGAAGCATAATTAAAGAGGCTCTTGCTGGTTATAGTATGAGAGATGTCATACTTGATGCAGAAATGGTTGCATATTGTGACGAGCGGCATGCAATAGATGGTAATTCTATTTCATATAACTCACATTTTACGCAAGTCTGAGTTTATTGCAGAATTTTGGCGCATACGCGCTTTAATAGCACGCACTGCTGAAGGCGCTCGGGCAGGCGGATTTCGAAGGGGTGTAACCCAGCATGATTCGCACACACTGCACGTATTTCTTGAGTTAGTCGAACCTCTATTGACCGTATTCACAGAGACTCCTGCCCTTCACTCCATTCAAATGCGTCATCAACAACGTCCACATTGCACCTTGCGCTTGTTTTCTTTGATGTCCTGCAGGTTGGCGCCGTTTCCATGTTGAACGCACCCTACTCTATGCGCCGGACAGTCCTTGAAAGTATCATCACTGAAGTTCCAGGGCGTTCGATGTTGTCTAAGCGTGCGGTTATCTTAAAAGGAAAAATGCAAGAGCTCGAAGGTCAAAAGAGACTGAGGGAAGTATGGGCCCAGCATATTGCAGACTGTGAGGAAGGACTCGTACTCAAAGCCGCAGAAAGCACTTACGGTGACTGGAAACTTCCGTGGGTCAAGGTACGCAATACTTCACCTAACCCACAATCACTTTAAACCTCTGAAAATACACGAATGCAGCTGAAAAAGGATTATATTTCTGGGTATGGCGATACCGTTGATCTTGTTGTAATTGCTGCTGCTTGGGAGAAAGACAGGGCTAGAGAGCTGAGAGGTATGTTTTATCTCTGGAACCTAGAGGTTGTGATTATGACTCACATCCTGGCTAGTGTCACCGTCAACTCTAACTACTTTTTACATCGCTGTCCTAGGGAACTCGTCCCAAATGAAGAGCGACGTAAGTACAGATGGCATTGCCCTGTGGCTCAATTTTAACTTTCCTAGCCTGGGCGCAAACCTCACTTTGCTGCATACTTCACTGCTTCATATGGTTTAACCCGTGAACAGCTCGAGGAATTCAATTTCTGGATACACGCAGACGCAGTCGATGGTCCCAAGGTTATTTACTCCTGCAGAGCTTAGAATCATGCTGAACATCGAATGCCAGCCACCTGCTGATGAGATCTGCTATACATATGATATGCTCCAGACGCTACCAAAGCCATCTGTATTCGTCCGGAACCCAATCTTGGTAGAGTTATGTGGT
Organism: Rhizopogon roseolus; assembly: GCA_930272055.1. NCBI lineage: Eukaryota > Fungi > Basidiomycota > Agaricomycetes > Boletales > Rhizopogonaceae > Rhizopogon > Rhizopogon roseolus. Next base: position 15,548 of record CAKNEV010000159.1, read on the forward strand.
GCGGGGTTCACCAAGGCGTCGCAGAGCAAGGTGTGTTTTGTTTCACACCCCGTTGTCGCAATGTGAAAATCTAGGAGCAATATAGTACTATGAGCTCCGCTTTCCACGCATCACGAAGCCCTTTCGGCCATCTGAGAGGACCTATATGGAATGCCTCACCCTCCGTGAGCTGCAGATTATAGCCTTCAAGGCGGTTGGGCGAGAAGCCCGTGATGCCGCAAGGTATAAGGACGTAGATGAGTGGGGAAAGGAATTGTGGGGGAAGCTGGAAGGGGATACTGCTGGGGAGCAAAGAAAAGAGCTCAAAAGACAACGTACCATGGAATGTTGGGAAAACAAGCTGGAGAACGTTGATCGTGCGAGGAGTGACAAGAGAAGGAAGAAGGACCTGGAAATGTCGCTATAAGCAGGGTTCAAACGCCGACAAACGTACTATCTTCTGAAAAATGACTTCTACTCTATCACGGTGATATAATCATAACGCCACTTGGTTGGTTTCAATATATGTGGAACGAGTTCCCTCCGCTCTGTAGGAATGGCAGAAAAGCTAGCATAGGATACATAATGCATTTTTCATGTGCCGATCCACATGGCCGACTAGCTCAGTTGGTTAGAGCGTCGTGCTAATAAACCGTAAGGTACGCGAAGGTCTTGGGTTCGATCCCCACGTTGGCCATCTTTTTGTTCGACTTCACACTTCACTGACGGACGAGCACCCCTCGCGATTCCAAATCGAACATGCCAATCTGCATATCTAATCCCGATTTGATTCAGTGGGCTACTATGTGCACGTACTATCTTTGGTCCAGAGTTGCAAAATCTCAGAGGGTCACTCTACACTCATCCCTGCGAATGAGATCCCGCTGATAGAAGAATAAAAGCAATTCGATGTTTCCTCGTGGCTGCACCTCTCTAGCGCCTACTACATAGTACTGGTCTTCCCCATTCTTGTTCTCGCTGGTCCGGTATTGTTGGATAGAAAAGCCCTTTGGGGCGGGTTGCGTTAACGACAAATATTCGTCAAGCTGCCCATGCGAGACCTGAGCGCATTCCTATCTCACTCGGTTTCCTGTATTACCGCTACTAAAAAATTGGTGACGACACTGATCTTAATGCTCGAAATACAGTTCTTGAGAGTGCAGAGCGCCAGTGGGTTGATCAAGTATTTATTGCCGCGAATCTCTAAATCGACTCATTGCTTCTGCTGCAGATGACTCAAGCATCATCGATATCTGTGGCAAGACCAAACTTGCGAACGAAGAGGGACGATGATGCAGGCTTATGCCTTTATGAATCGCGAATATCGCTGACATTATACACAGGTATACGAGTACTATATCTCTCGCCATCTATCAAAGGCGTTCGAGACTTTGTTCGGCTCTGTATCTTGTCTTCCTGGATGCTTCTCGCTCTATCGTATCCATACCGCAGATAAAGGCGACCTATCATCATCTCCAACCATATCATCGACGAGTACGCCGAAGGGAACGTAGACACGCTGCACAAGAAGAACTTGCTCTCCCTTGATGAAGATCGTTTCCTGACGACACTCCTTCTAAACACTTCCCGACGTTCAAGACGAAGTTCATCCTGGATGCTGTCGCACATATCATGGTTCTTGAATCTTGGCGTGTTCTATTCTCACAGCGTCGGCGGTGGATCAATTCTACGATTCACAATCTGTGCGAGCTTGTGATTTTGCCTGAACTTTGCGGCTTTTACTGTTTCTCGATGAGGTTCTTCGTCTCCATTGACTTGTTGGTACCATCGCGAGTGTTGCATCTTGACATTGATATAACCTTCGACTGATGTCTTCTTGTAAATTCGGCCAGCTACGGTTGTCTATGTGAGTTTCATGAGCTCCATTTGCAAGGCTTTTTTTTTCCTATGATGGCTGGAGGGTCTCAGACGGGCGGCTTTGGAATGCTCCCTGCTATCGGAGGGGGTACACGGCCGCTATCGATATTCTCTATGGCAACGTCCATGTACGCATTCGTTGGTCCGAGCTTCAACCCCAATCCTACTGACGATGACCTCTTTAATGCCCTACGGAACTATTTGAGTATGCAAGGCTTGATGACAGTCACGAAAAAGTAAGTCGCATACGATAGACTTGCTGTTCTTTACCAAGTATTTTTGCAGAACCGCTCGTGAGGCGATCATGGCCAAGTTCCCGAAGGCCGATCTTACATCCCGAAGATTTAAACGAGCCAATCGACAATTCTGTCGCAATCGTAGGAGCAGTAAACATACTAATATGCAATCTCCATGCATTCTATATTTCAACCATATTGCTGACGTGCCTAGACACTCACCTACTTTTCTGCCTTTACCCTCGTTATCTGCCTTGAAATTCATCACCTGCTTTCTTAGGAAGCAATTGAGGCGAGTTTGAGGCAAGTTTTAAGGAGATAGACCTTCTTATTGCGGGCGGGCTTAAATCTCCTTATTTTACCAATTACATGTTAAGGCAGAAAAGCAACATGAAGGACGAATTATGCGAGAAGATTTTAAGACGAATTAAGAACCCTATAGTGATTTACTGACGCAGCCTCGGAGATTATGCATGCAGCTGCTAATCCTTCCGACTTCCAGCAAATCCTGATCAAGGCCGCCACTTCGCATTTCTTTTATTTCTCTAAAGCCGAAGGCTGGCTTGAATTTTTCTTCCACTCAGCAATCCGAGGTTTAGATGCTGAGATCGAGTTATAGTTGGATTTGGATGCCGAGGATCCGGAGTTTCGCAGGCAGATGAGATTTTGGACGAGTAATGCTAGCAGTTGTCCATCTTTTTCGTATCTGTTGTGATGTATTACTAGTATGTAGCTATATATTTTGAAGCTTGCGCTGCTAACATTTTTCTACTGTAGCCAATCATATTTGATTATTTAATATATTCCCACTCCTAATACCGCTTCCGTTCATCCGTAGGAGACGTTCGCGAGTGAATGTTCACCGACTTTTGTGAACGTTCGGCGACTGGCAGAACACTACTTCGGCAACACTACATGAAATAGCATCTTCAATGACTCCAATTGCTCCAATTGCCACTTGTACCATTCCTACAGCAAACATTGAAAGTGCAGTTGCAGAGTCAAAGTCGCACAGACTCCATTCCCCCACTGCGTCTGCTATTGATGATATCATTCATCGTCACACTAATCCAGAATATCCTTCGGGTACGTAAAAATGTGTCTTTATGTAGTGTGTATTTTGTAGTAATCGATTGGAAGATTTGTGCAGGGAATTGCTTCAGAAACTCATTCAGGCGAACCCTGACACACATTGCATGGTATGTTTTTGTAATCAGAGACTGAACCTAAAAGACTGATCTATTTATTTTTCATTGCAGGAGTTAAAGGACATTGATAGAGTGTCATTCGACCTAGTATCATGCATTATTGAGACAGACGTCTTCCCTACCATCGGGAAACCGAGGTACGCTTTTCTTTCATCATAGTCTGACACATCCTGAATGTTGCTTCACGACAGATTGACTTATATTTCTCTTGGCCGATCATCTACAAGTAAAGGCATTGTAATTGTGGAATGGCCCAGTGCGATGCATGAAGTGCCATTTGAAGAAATGAACAAAGCATTCGCTGTGGCCTTTCACATGCTTCCATACGATCAAGACATGATTCTTACCACAGTGCACAGGAATCGCTCACTTATATCTGATCTCACATCTGCCACACCTGATATGTCTATTTCCTTCACGACTATGGAGGGTCCTTCTCGCGCTGCTCTGATTCCTTTCATTGGAGAGCGTGCTTTGTCTCAGGATGAGGGAAAGCTTATTCAGAAGCTGACGTCTGAAGTGGCTGCGCACCCAGAGGTCGTGTTAGTTGTTGTGGTCATCATCAAGGAAGAAAGTCCCTATTGCTCACCTGCGCCATACTCTCTTGCTTGGGAGACCTCATGCGAAGGTCCATCTTCCTCATTCAATGACTTCATCGCAAACATTGAAGGCTCAGAAGAACGTACACTTTCCCGTCCTGTTGTAGTCGCTGGCCACACATGGTGCAAAATCACTTCCATTGAGTACAGGGTTTGGTTAGGGGAGATGGGGATGAACCCATTGACCTCGAAAGACATGATGCTGAACACATGGCGACTGGTGTAAGTTCTCAGGATATATTTTATTGTTTAGCTTTGACATGATTTTATTGATCCGATTCCAGTCATTATTCCCGGATATGAACATGGATGCTGTCCAGCATCAGGAAAACTAAACAGTTCTTAATCAGCCTTAATTCGCCTTAGGGCATGCATTAAGGACATTTTAAGAACATTCTACTAAGACTGTTTAAGGAAGGTTGTTTCCTTAATTTTGTGCTTAGCGTGTCTTAATTTTGAACGTGCGACTCTTAGTTTCACATTTCAAGTCTAACAAGGAGATATAAGCGATCCAAGGACACCTCAAGGGTTGACTTGGTTCTCTTAAAAAGATTTTGTCTCCTTACTTTACCTTAACACTTCTTGATTCGCATTTTTCTAAGCCAAAATTAAGTAGCAATTTGTCCTTAGTCTACTTAATGGTCTTAATGAGAGATTTAAGTTGATTAAGCCCTATCAAGAACATTTTAGTTTTCCTGATGAGGCCAGCATGGACAAAGGGATGCAACAAATGAAAGAGTACCTCATCAATATGTGCCATGATGTTCACTGCACCTCTGAGGAGCTGAAGAAAGTGAACCCGAAAATTCCAATCCATTGGACGAGGTGCATGAAGGCATTCATAGCTGCCACAGAGCTTACTGCACATCAGCGCTATCTCAAATGGTTTCGGGCTAGCTTCAGAGGCACAAATCGTTCGGGGGCCCCGGCCTCTTTTGAAGACACCAATCCTGGGCCAATAAATTGAATAGTGACCATCTGTTTACTACAGTTGCGGACAAGCAAAGTCATCTAATTTGGTATCTCAACCGGGTAATTTTTTGAGGTCAATCTGACCTCAGATTCGTACCCAGGACCTCAAAATACTGTAGAGATACGCACGTAGGTTCGACCTGATCTGGGTGTGACCAAATGAACCTTAGGTTCGAAGGTTCGAAGGTGGGTGTGACATGTGACACTTCGTGCATAGGTTCGACCGCACATCAGGCAGACACATTCCTTTGTATAGCACAGAGATACGATGCCAATCGTGATCACCCTGGAGATGGTCGCCCTATGGAGCTTCGTCTTTAAGTTTACCTCTGTCCCGCAATCTGGGTCCTCCAATGTTCGGTGAGTGGCATAAGTCAGAGGCTTACAAGACGATGCAGTCTGGAGCCAGTTCAACTTTAGTACCATGGCTGCTCTGCGCAATGGCTCAGAGGCCAAAATGCAGGATATCCTATCTGTTCCAGAGCAGTTCTCAACTTTCCCTTCTGGCAGCCTTTCTGTTGCTGCACTGCTTCGCTTAGACCTTCGTACAGCACTAGAAATCAACACCAGTTGGCCCCGGGAGAGGGTCGTGGCAAGCGTAGAAGCATCACAAATACCCAGTATAACGATTTTTGGCAGCACTAGACCTTTTTTTTTGTGTTTTCACCGCGTGTCACAACTTAGGTTCGTTGACCTTAATCTTGGTGTGACTGTCACACAAAATAGGTTCGATTCGCCAGGCGTGTGACGGTGTGACGAACCTACGTGCGTATCTCTACAGTACATCCAAAAACACTCATCTGATAATTTTCCCACGACTTTTTTGGTGCGCCAAATTTTTTGGTCCTTTGACACAGTTTTTTTAGAGTCACATGGTATTATTATCTAAGCCAAAACTGCCTCGATTGCCATCATTGCCCTCTGTGAGACCCGACGGTGCTGTTTCTGCTTGCGGACAGCCCATTCCGCTGCCTTCCCAGTCAACCCCGATGATCCTATATACACTCATGAAACGGTATGATCGGTTGATAAACCTCCGAATAACCACAACTGGACACATATCGAGGATTTCTTGAGCTGCTTTCTTTGCAGCAGCAAAGTTTTAACGTCTAGCACATTTCTGCTTTTTTCTTCGTAGTCTTTCTGGGATCCAGTCTGGCTCCTTTTCATCTTCTCTTTCAATCATCTCTGCCAGCTTCCGCCCGAATTCTTCATCATTGAAGATGTCTAATTCCACCTCTTCATCAATATCTGAGTCGTGAGTGGAATCTGGATGCAGCGCCCATGTATTCTTCTTCACAACTGATTTTGAGTCCGTCATATGCAACAGTAATGTTATCTTCATCTGACTCGGACTCCACTTCCCGTTCTGAGGATGCCTCAGATTGTGTGATGCCAGTGGACACTGACAGTGCTCGTGAGACAGGCGGCACTTGATTTCGAGGTCCTGTAAGGTTTCTTGCTCGTTTTTTCGGACGGCTGCCAGCCATGTGTACAGATAGCAATGGTTTCCACTGGCGTCTTTTACAATTTTTTACTGCCCTTACATGGTATAGTTCACAACTTTTGATGGTGGATTTATATACAACTCGGCGAAAGGAATCGATTCCGCATTTTTCGGGATTTTTCCCTTTTTTTTTTGAGGGGTGCGCCAAATTTTTGACCCTCAAAATGTCAATTTAGGTTTTACAGAAATCGGCTCGTAGAAATTGATTATAGATGTCATCTAGCCTACAAAAACACAATTCCTGATATTTTCCACTGTATTGGCTGTGCTAGAAAAGTCGACCAAAAAAACGTGATGACTTTGCTTGTCCGCAACTGTACCATCAAATATTTCCATTGATGTGTACTACCAGGCCAGATTCTGCATCAGATTACTTATCCGATATGCTACCAGATACTTGTCGATGTTGAAAATGGAACTATGATAATTCGAACAACCACTGCTGTTTCCTAATTCACGTTTTAAGCATGACAGTCGGCGAGTCGAACGCCGCTCTCCATCAGCCATGTTTCAAGCATGACAGGCGGGATTACTTATCTGATACACTACCAGATACTTGACGATGTTGAAAATGGAACTTGATAATTCGAGACGCAAAACAAATTGCTGACCTTATCAAAAAAAAGTATCCTGGGAGAAGAAGTCGAACACTGCTGTTTCCGAATCCATGTTTCATGCATGACAATCTGCGAGTCGAATCAGCCATGTTTCAAGCATGACAGGCGGGAGTACTTATTCGATGCACTACCAGATAGCTGACGATGTTGAAAATGGAAGTATGATGATTCGAGACAAAACATGAATTTGCTGAGCTTATCAAAAAGAGTCTCTTAGGAGGAGTCGAACGCCGCTGAGACTCCCGTGTTGAGTTTCAACATTTCAAATCGAGATTAACCGATTTTACGGAACGGACTGGTTGAGTGCGAGTAAAGGATTTGGCTGGAGAATTGGTTCATCTTCTGACATGATAAGGTCCGTTATCTTGTTCATGGGATGCCAGAGGCATAAGTGGAGAATCAACCGTCAGATTTGCTAAACGCCGTGCGTATTCAACCGCAACAGGAGATGACAGAGGTTCAATAAACAGTACAGCATAACGTACGGACGACCGTGCACTGGGCAATTGGTGACGGGAGCACCGTATAGGGAGGACAACTAATAACGGCGACCAACCTGCCTCAACCTGCCTTCTATATGGTCTGCCTAGGGGAGACTAACTCCCGCCAGCGATGAGGTGGAGCACCGTGATAGCTGCTAGCTGTCTTCCTGCTGATGATTATGCGCATCGTAAGCAATGTGGTGTAAGTGGCAGCGTCTGCGTATTTAATGCATGGACCGAGTATTTGACAGCGAATTCTTCTCTGGTCATGAGATTATAATTATCCTCGTGCACGGTGGGTTTCTCGACGCATTCCAATTTGTGTTAACAGTGAAATGAAGAGTGGGTTATGAGTAAAAGGAGTGATCGAAATCGGAAAGGCGGGATTCCATAGAACGGGTATCATCTGAGATTCCTAAGGGCCTCATTCACCGTGCTTCGCTCGGCAAGTAGAGCAAGTATCTGCCATCGCTGATCTCGAACCTCTCGGTCCTTTAGCAAGACAACATCTTCATCATCTATGACGTCGTTGTCGCCAATAGCCAGGCGCATAGCCGCAGCAGATTTATTCGGCAGCACGGCAGGTGAAAGTGTGAATAAGGTATCAAAAGAGGAAGCAGTAAGGACGCGGTTATGGGAGTGAGGTGCAGATGGATTTATAGAAGCGATTGCATGGGACGTTGAGGTCAGAGAAAGTGCATGTGTAATGAGTTGCTTCAGCTTGGCCTACGTCAAAAGAAGTATGAGGATCGCATGTTAATATTGCCAATAATGATGTACCTCGAATGCAAGCATCAGCAACGACGCTACTGCTCGTGATGGTGCGCCAAGGTTATGTTGCGCCGAGATGAGATTGACTCTATCAGAAATGTGTTGTAATGTCGGGGCTCTTGACACTGATGCAAGATGCAACGGCAATCGACTGCCAGGGTTTTCTTTGAACCAGAGTGAGTGGCTATCAAATGTACTAGACAACCACGCTCACCTCCGCGCTCGTGTAATAATACCACTCCTCTATCACGTGCTATCTCATCGGTTTCTTTTCGAGGTCGAGGGCGTTCAGTAGGGGTGTTTTGCAGTGTCCGTATGCGGTCGCGTTCGCGCCTGCCCAAAGACACGGTCCATCTCTTAAGTCTCGACGACCGCAAGGTATCATCACTGTCCTCCGGGCCTTGGTAAGGTAGTGTTCGGCGACGTTTACGTGGCGGCGGCTTCGTTACATCCGGAGGGGGCGTTGGAGGTCGGCGGTGAACGGTAAAGTCAAACAAAGAGATTATCAGAGAATTATGCAGCTGGACTAGATTGATGTCAGTGCCACCGTGAAACGCTAGGAGTAATTTGACCTACCCAAGTTGGGGGCATCCAGCGCGTGACGAACGGATTCGTCAAATTCTGTCCTAGATATCTTTCCAGAGATAAACTGGCTGAGGGTTTCAAAATATCCCTGAGCTTTCTGTCCTAGAGCCGCATTGAGCTGACTCTTGATCGTTGACGTCGAGGACAGCGACATTTGAGTTATCTGGAGAATGTGGCATACAATTAAATAAATTATATATACATAGACTTCCCACGGTCCACAACTTGAGTTGCTACGTCTTGCTTCCATTAGAATCTGATATCAGATGCTGACATGGATCGCCCGGTGACATCCAAGTCCCGGGGAATTTGTCGCTATTACAACACCTCCAGGGGCTGCTACGCTGGGGACAACTGCAAGTTCCTTCACGACGCTGAGGAACAGCTTACCCCGTACGACAAATCAAAGGTCTGCAGATATTATGTTCAAGGTAAGCAAGGTGTCAATTGATCCCAACTCGACATAACTGACAGAATTTCAGGACACTGCACCCGCGGTGAACGGTGTTGGTTCCGCCATGAGCTCCTGAATGTTCCCATTGACGACGAGCTGAAGGACTTTGATGAAAATATGTGCATGATTTGCTTGGAGAAACCCCAGACATACGGTCTTTTGAGTGACTTGCCATCTTGGTTTTGTTAAACGTTTTCTGATATCCATTATAGGTGGTTGCAGTCATGTATTCTGTCTTCAGGTCGATCTATCTTCATCCGCCCCTTTAAAGAAACTCCACTTACTCTCTCAAGTAGTGTATTCGCCAATGGCGAGAGCCTCAAGGGAAGTCATCGGACATGGTGGTATCAGGCATTCTAAAACGCTGTCCTCTGTGCCGCATTTCATCGCGTTTCATTTCACCATCCACGCATTTCTTCCCTCAGGATCATCCACGCAAACAGGGTGTCATAGATCGTTACAAGAACAGTATGGCTCGTGTTCCGTGCAAGTCAGTACTATTTCCCAAAATTCCCACCCATTGTCCTCACTACAATTATTTAGATACTTCGTCGAAACATCAGCCTCTGGCAAGCCTTGCTGTCCGTTCGGTGCGGATTGCTTCTACCAGCATGTCAATCCCGATGGTACACCGCACGTCTTCCGATATGGAGCAGATCACTTCATGAAGGTATGACGTCACCCACGTCCTACACATGTGCGTTTTCACGTCTCCTTTCAGGTATTCAGAAGACAACAAATGCGACATCGCCGCGACTCCTTCGAGAATATTTCAGGTGCAGAGCTTGCAGATCAGCTTAGTATTCTGCAGGGCATCATTGCGGACCCTACGAATAGTCTCCGTGTCGCCCTCAATTTCTTCAGACGACATTTTCCAGAGATATGGAATGGTATCAATTCGGAATCTGGTACAGTCGCAGATGCTCCTGAGGACGAGGGTACCCATGGAGACGATGAAAACCATGAAGTCCTCGAGTTACTGGTGAGCGACGTTTAGATCCATTGGTGGTATGAGACACCTATGTTAGTAGCTCTGACTCTCTTCATTTATTGGCCATACCAGGCGGAGAGTGTAGCCGCGGAACGGTCATTAGAAGCTACATGGAATCCTCCTGTCGTCCACGCATCCAACGTTGATGAGGGGAGTTCGCACTCACCTATCGAGAGTCCCGTAAGTGTACCCACCGTTTCGATACCACCTAGGACGAGGAGTGCGTCCTTAGACATGGAACTCCCAGTGACTCCACAGGTGCCTCTTAGGGCATCCTCTTCCGCAGAAGTTTCAGCACCCCTCCCCCACAGTTTCCTGCCATGGGCAATGCCCCGCACACCATCCCCTCGTCCCTCATCCATCTCACCTGCCTCTATGGCATCCGTTATTCAGCAATCAAACACGTCCAGGTTCAGCACCATACTAAACCCCCGCAACCAAGAGACCATGGTTATCGACATCTCGGACGAGGAGGATGAAGGAGATGAAACGGATCAGAATATCTTGTTGTGTCCGCTCGACATCGGCAATGACCATGATAGTGATGATGGCACTTCTGCGCCTACATCCACTGTCGATGACCCATCAGAACCCGCGTCACTACTTGCGCTTTCCGGAGCTGCAGAAGCACCAGCGACCAGTACGGAGGAGCAGACATCTTCTCCCGGCCGCCCACAATGCGAACACGATAAGGATCCCCCATTTGTCACTGATGGCAGAGGCAGAGTTGTATGGAGCAGAACAGCACGTGGAACTCAGGTACAGGTAGAGCGTGAGCGATACCGCTCGAGTCCTACTGTCAAGGCTCGCCAGACATCTGAGACTGTAGTGGTCGCTGGTCTAATCAGTGACACGGGAATGATGGAGACGGAGACGGAGACTGAAGCAGAATAATGATGTATAAAATGTAAAGTGACGATACATATCTCCCCTAAGGAAACACTAGTGTATCATGTAACATTGTATATCGTTGCACATGAAGTTGAGCTATCTGATACTTGTCCTTACTTAGTACGACCGTGATCTAGCACGCAGTAACACGTGATGTAGGAATGGAAGAAATGTTTTTCAGATTGGGCGTGCATCGTGGACTCGACCTGTTCCACGCATTTAGTTCAGGGAACTTTCATCCGGTTGATGGAACATCGAGACACTCGTGCCCTGAGCGCCAGATTTGCAGGAGGAGTAAAAAGAAAAAGAAAAAGTGTCCTTTATGACGAAAGACAGGCAGTCACCTTGTATGAACCAGGCTAATTATAAGGAGGCTCAACAAGCACATCAGTAAATGATCGTTAATTCCTGGGTATAGGTTCATGAAGCACTATACTTGTGGTGTTTCAAAAAGTACGTGGAGTATTCATTATAAGAACTCGTTCAGCGCAAATTGAAGATGATCGTGGAAGCTAAGACAAATTATCTACGAACGTAGGATCTTCTGGAACTAGAAGCAATCTTAGTTTCTTCGTCGATAAGGGAAATAACATCTTGCATAGTAAAATAGCTTCAGACCTCTTCAGATGAACAAAGTGACCCTGGGGATTCGAGCTGGACATGTTCCTGTATATGGGTCATGTACTGAGTCTCGAAATAAATCGTGTGAAGTAAAGTACATACCTTCGCAAGTTTCTGTACTGCAGATAAAATAACGAGGCAAGACCGCAGTCCCTTCAAGCACCAATGCCTCTCGAGCCAAAAGAGGAGATTTCGTTTCCAGAAAGATTTGAATGTGCGATAGACGTTGTCATCCCATGGTTTCGGAGCTCGCGAGAGATGCACGGCGAAGTGTTGGCATGCATACTTAAGAGCATCGGAAGCTGATCGACTTCGTTCTTGTGATTTGTCTGCGAAAATAGTAAAGGCCCTCATCGCATGGATGATGTTCATGTCTGGTAGATCATGCGGAAGTACAGGGACAAGATTGCTGTGGTGCAATAGTGCCAGGAATACTGGGAACATCAAGAAATCCGGTAAGCTTTTGACCTCCTGGATTACTTGAAAAGTGGGCGATGATAATGATTCTCGGCCAATTGAGTACTCGTTCATCGCTTCCAAGGTACTAGAAAAGTCTTCCATAATGACCCAGATAGACGCTGCGGGCGTCGACTGCCATGCATGACCATCAGGCGTCTGCAACCAGTCCCGTCCACTCAGGCCCTGCAGCCAGTCCCACCCGCCTGGGCTTTGAAGCCAGTCTTGCCCACTCTGAGTACACAGCCAGTGGTGCATATTAGTCTGCAGCCAGTCTTGCCCACCCTGGGTCCGCAACCACTGTTGCCCACCTGAGCTCCGCAGCCACTCTCGCCCACCTGAGGTCCCCAGCCACTGCCGCCCACCTGAGGTCCCCAGCCACTGCCGCCCACCCGAGCTCGCCAGCCACTGCTGCCCACCAGACGTCACCAGCCACTGCCACCCATCTTGGGTTGCCAGCCACTGCCACCCATCTTGGGTTGCCAGCCACTGCCACCCATCCCGGGTCACCAGCCACTGCCGCCCACGCTGGGTCGCCAGCCCCTGCCGCCCACGCCGGGTTGCCAGCCTCTCCTGCTCGCCCACGGTCGCCAGTCCCTCATGCCCGCGCACGGTTGCCAGCCTCTCCTGCCCGCGCACGGTTGCCAGCCTCTCCTGCCCACGCACGGTTGACGGCCTCTCCTGCCCACGCACGGTTGCCAGCCTCTCCTGCCGAGTCCTGGTCGCCAGCCACTTTCGCCCACCCTGAGTCGCTAGCCACTTTCGCCCAGCCTGGGTCGCTAGCCACTCTCGCCCACCCGTGGTCGCTAGCCACTCTCGCCCACCCGTGGTCCCTAGCCACTCTCGCCCACCCTGGGTTGCTAGCCACTCTCGCCAACCCTGGGTCGCTAGCCACTCTCGCCCACCCTTGGTCGCTAGCCACTCTTGCCCACCCCGGGTCGCTAGCCACTCTCGCCCACCCTGGGTCGCTAGCCACTCTTGCGCATGCCAGGTCGTTAGCCACTCTCGCCCACCCTGGGTCCCTTGCCACTCTCGCCCATCCTGGGTCCCTAGCCACTGTTGCCCACCCTGGGTCATTAGCCATTTTCGCCCACCCTGGGTCCGTAGCCACTCTTGCGAATCATGGGTCGCTAGCCACTCTTGCACATCCTCGGTCGCTAGCCACTCTCGCCCACCCTCGGTCGTTAGCCACTCTCGCCCACCCTGGGTCGCTAGCCACTGTTGCCCACCCTGGGTCCCTAGCCACTGTTGCCCACCCTGGGTCCCTAGCCACTGTTGCCCATCCTCGGTCGCTAGCCACTGTCGCCCACCCTGGGTCCCTAGCCACTGTTGCCCACCCATGGTCCCTAGCCACTGTCGCCCACCCCGGGTTCCTAGCCACTGTCGCCCACCCCGGGTTCCTAGCCACTGTCGCCCACCCCGGGTCCCTAGCCACTCTTGCCCATCCTGGGTTCCTAGCCACTCTTGCCCGTCTTGGGTCCCTAGCCAATCTTGCCCGCCCTGGATCCCTAGCCACTCTTGCCCATCCTGGGTCTGCAGCCAGCCCTTCCCTGGCTGGGTTCGCAGCCAGGAACGCCCGTCCGGGTCTCCTAACCACTGCTGCAAATCCGATCCGCGACCTCCCCGAAGCATTAGGAGATATATAATGACTCGTAGTGGCTCTGGCGGCTTCACCATAAATGATAATGTGTTTTTTAATTTTCGGGGATCATCGGATTGCATAGCTTGGCTCTGCGACTTCAATTCTAAGAGTGCATCTAAGAGTGCCGTGTTTGGTCGCCCGAAGTCTGAAATCATTAAACGCAAAGAGGAACGAGCGAGTATGGAGTGAGGTGACGTCATGTCTCGTACTTCAGGGAGGCCGCAGTTTGAGGGGTCAGAAACATAGTCATGAACAGATGAGTGGCGGATTTCTACCCGACAATTACTGTCAGGGGGAATGTCCATGACAGAACGCAGCTGCACCAGCACATTTTCGACATCCTTGCCCTCGCCAGGGCCAAGAAGTTTCGAGATTTGCAAAATTGGTAGAGGATCGGCAAGCGCAGCAACAACAGATAAGTGAAAGTACGCTCGCTTGGGGTCGGCACATGTAGAGAGGATACTGTCATATAATTTGTATACCTCCGTTCCTGGAAGTAGCTCGCTGGTCAGCTCGAGCATAAGCTGCAGCCGATCCCGGGGGTCATTGTATTCATCATCGATAAACTTCATCATCGTAGACGCCACGATAAAACGTCTACCCGCTCGATTTGCCAGTTGCGTAAGTTCATCCTCCGTTAGCTGCGGGAAATTGGAATCGCGATCTCGTAGCTCTCCGAACGACCACTTCAAAAAAATATAGATGTCATTGTCAACATCTGCACCATCTAGCGAGATGATCTTAGCAACACCCTCCCCAGATATTTCCACTGGTATCTCGCACACCCGTGAGTATTCTCTCCGAATGGCTGTACGGATGTGTGCTTCCGAGCGACTCGTGAGTAGAATGTGAGTGACAGGAATTTCGGGGTTAGAAAGAGCCTGACCAAGGAGGGAGATGAGATCAGCGAGCTCTGCTTTGGATGTGCATTCATCGAGGGCATCAACCACAAAAACTAAAGGCCGACAGTCGTGCAGTCTCAAACGAAGATTGAGGAGAGGTTGAAGAAAGAGGGCCTTCATCTGGTCGTGAAGGGATTTGTCTGGGCGTAAAAGGGCAGGATTGTTGCAGATAGCTCTGCTCACGTCCTCTTGGATGCTGGGGAAATTGCTAGCGAGCTGGCAGACAAGCGTTGCGAAAAAATAACCAGCTGTGCAGCGTTCGGTGTGCTTGCGCGAGAAAAAGAATGAACCCCCAAGCCGAGTTTCAGTATTAGTCTTCTCTGACACTTTCAGAGATTTCATCATTTCAGCTACAGTGAACGCAACAGCAGATTTTCCAACGCCCGCCGTTCCATGCAGCCAAATGATTTGACTCTTCTCTCCATTATCTAACAATCCTCGAATGTGTTTCAGAAGGTCTACCCGGGTCCCTTCCAAGCATTTTGGATGTGGCCGGCGTTCGGGGGAGTCATATTTAGCACCATGGACGGCAACCTGGTGCAAACTCTGCCAAGATGATCGGAGATCCGGGTCTATTTGTACGGCGTGGTTAGCGGGGAGGGATACTAGACGGATGTACATGAAATTGATCCTCACTGCTCATTGGCGAAGGTGGACGAAACACTGGTTGGGTCTGACAGATATTCCTATCTCGAGGTACAACGTCCAATCGAAGGATCAAAATCTGCTGAAATTTTTGGGACCTGTATAAGTTGTGAGTCGTGAAGCGATATTCTGAGCGTCCAGGGGTGTGTGAGTTGGTGATCACTTGGGTAGCGGTGATGCAGTTTGAAAGGCTTAAAAACTGGTAAGATCGAATGGATACTTATGTGCAAAGAGTTTCAGTGCTATAGAAAGATGGTGGTGAAATGCTGTCGAAGGAGGAATAAGCGCTTGTCTGGTGGCTTACCGTCGCTGCTGCTGTGCAACCTGTGCTGTAGTATTGACGTAACGGCAGGATGGGCATCTTGCAAGTTGCTACAAGTCTGCCCATTTCGTCGTGTTTCATTTCACCATCAACGCATTTTTCCCCTCGGGATCATAGATCATTACAAGAATAGCATGATTCGTGTTCCGTGCAAGTCAATACTGTTTGAAAGTTTCCCAATTTTCCACTCATCACCGTTCACTACGATTATTTAGACAACATCAGCCTCTGGAAAACCTTGGCAACTGCCAACCCGACTTGTCCAACCCGGATTTGGCCGAGACACGCCTTCCGATCATTGGGGCAGCCTGAGATCACTTCATGAAGGTATGACTTCACACACGTCTTACACATGTGTTTACACGCCCCCTTTCAGGTATTCAGAAGACAAAAAATGCGACATGGTCACGACTCCTTCAAAGCTATCCCAGGTACAGAGATTGCAGATCAGCTTAATATTCCGCAGGGCATCGGGACCCTACCAATAGTCTCCGTGTCGCCTCAATTTATTCAGACGTCGCTTTCCAGGGGATATGGAACGGTATCAATTTGGAATCCGGTACAATCGTCGATGAAAACCATGAAGCCCTCGCGTTACTGGTGAGCGACGTATAGATCCCTTGGTTGCATGAGACACCTATGTTAGTAGCTCTGAATCTCTGACTCTCTTCATTTATTGGCCATACCAGGCGGGGAGTATAGCCGCAGAACGGTCATTAGAAGCTGCATGGGATCCTCCTGTCGCCCACGCATCCAACGTTGACGAGGGGAGTCCGCACTCACTTGTTGAGAGTCCCGCAAGTGTACCCACTGTTTCGATACCACCTAGGACAAGGAGTGCATCCTTAGATATGGGACTCTCAGTGACTCCTCAGGTGCACGTTAGGGCATCCTCTTCCGCAGAAGTTTCAGCACCCCTCCCTCACAGGTTCCTACCCTGGGCAAAGCCCCGCACACCATTTCCTCGTCCATCATCCATCGCACCTCACTCTATGGCATCTATTTTTCAGCAATCAAACACTTCCAGGTTCAGCACCATACTAAACTCCCGCAACCAAGAGACCGTAGTTATCGACATCTCGGACGAGGAAGATGAAGGAGATGAGACAGATCAAAATCTCTTGTTATGTCCGCTCGACATCGGCAATGACCATGATAGTGATGATGGCACTTCTGCGCCATCTACATCCGCTGTTGATGACCCATCAGACACCCGCGTCGTTACTTGCGCTTTCCGGACCTGCAGAAGCACCAGCGACCAGTATGGAGGAGCAGACATCTCCTCCCGGCCGCCCACAATGTGAACACGATAAGGATCCCCCATTTGTCACTGATGGTAGAGGCAGAGTAGTATGGAGCAGAACAGCACATTGATCTCAGGTACAGGTGGAGCGTGAGCGATGCCGCTCGAGTCCTACCGTCAATGTTCGCCAGACATCTGAGACTGTAGTACCAGATGGACGCAGTCACGTTGTTTTTTCACCTGAGGTCGCCAGTAGGATGATACTAGGATCAGTGACACGGAAATGGTGGAGACGGAGACGGAGACTGAAGCAGAATAATGAAAATGCAGTGAACGATTACATATCTCCCTAAGAAAACACCAGTGTATCATGTAACATTGTATATTAGTTGCTACATAATAAAGTGGATTATTCGAGTAGAAAGGCGCTTAGTGTTACAAACCATGGTAATAGATATCATGGCATATCACTTTCGTCCACATTCAAGATAAACTTGGTGTAGAAGCGAACACCTTCATTCAAGCTGTCGGCGCGGACAGCTGGTATATGGAAACTGCATGAGCGAGTGGAACAACGAAATCTGTGAAATACTTGCCTTCATTGACGGTGTGTGCTCCGTTGTAATTATCAGTTTCAAAGGACGGCGAGAAGCGGAAAATATGTTTAGTCAAATGCCAGTAGAACCGGGTATCTGAGACAACGTGAAGCACGGGTATTAGGAGTAGATTGCTGTCGCTTACCGGTATTGCCTGGTCGGTACTATCCATTAGAATTGTGTAATGCAAAGTAAACAGTGAACATACCGATGGATAGGGAAGGGGTAATCACGACGTTGCTGCCATTAAGGGTAGGAGAACTCTCAAAAGCAGCTTTAATGCTTCCTTGCAATGTTGCCCAAGGACCATACTTGGTAGGTGTCACCGGCGATGGCTCCAGTGCTGTCCAATGGAAATCGGACAGTGTAACTTGACCAGCACCACCAGAAGTCACGTTTCTGTCGAACGCGACGATTGCGAGGTCGTACTTGAGAGCTACGGGAGTCAGAATGTCGATCAGGTGTTGCTGCAGCTCGCCAACAGAGCTAAGAACAAAGGGTGAGTAAAGGCCCGTAACGTTCTACAAAGAAGTAAAACCTGTGCTCTGCAACGCGGTGATTGACCACCGCACTAGCACGCTCTGGAAGAGCGTTCACTTTCACGCCACCTTCGACAAGGTCCACTGCTTGTGTGGTCCCAAGCATTGCTTTATACAGCGGGTCAGAAGCCAAAAGTCGCTCTTGAAGCACCTTCAAAGCGGCATCATCCGTAACTGCTTTTCTTGCGAGCTCCCGCAAGTCCTCGGGGTACATGGGACTGTAAGCAGCAAGACACTGCGTTGTCGCAAACGCAGTTCCTGTGCGGGAAAGGCTCGCTTCGTGCGGATTATCCTCGACCGCTGCTATGAAGCGGGAGAGAAGACCGATGCTCTATAGCTGGTGTTTAGTTATCAAGCGAGGTGCCCAGCGATCGACACGAACCGTATGAGAAGGAGGCACACTCGAGTGACCGCCTAGAGTTGAAACGGTAATTTTCGCATCAAAATAGCCTTTCTCTGATGTCGAGGGAGCAGCAAAAATGACACCACCCATGTCCATGTAACCACCTGATACCAAGTCAGTTGTGCTATATTCAACCTTTGGATTATTCCACGTACCTCCTTCGTCCAGAAGTAACGCAAAAGAATCGCGTCCGTACGTTTGCTCTAAATAGCTGGCAAGATGACCAGCACCCTAACGCAACCAATTGATAATGAGACTTTCACGTAGAGGTATTCCTGACCTCTGTGCCTTTGGACTCTTCGTCGAATCCGTACGAAAGTATGAGGGTGCGTGCAGGAGAGAAACCTTGCTTTAATAAGGAATCAATAGCGAGCAATTGTCGTATCAAGTCGCTTTTGTCATCACATGAGCCACGACCCCATATCCATGTGCCTGGGATAATTAACGGATATAGCGCCTCGCGGGGATATAGAGTTTGCCTACCGTCATAATAACCGGAATACGGATCATGTTTCCATTCTTTGATCGTTTGACTTTCTACAGGTACAACATCTGAAGCGGTATCAACCGAGATTCAGGAAGAAGTCCAAGATGAGAAACGACCTTGATGAGCGGCCAAGATATACGGTTTTGCAGTAGTTGATCCCTGCCAGTGAAAAATAAGACCATAAGTATTGACTTTGGTAACATTGAGGGATTTGTAACTAAAAATGAATGGGTGAGCCACGAAAAACACCAAACTTGAATATCCCAACATACACGCGAGGGAAAGTGGCTTCAAGAACAAGGTGAAGTTCTGCGAATGTATCCCATCGACTATCCTCGCCTACTGGTCCATTATCGTCGTATGATGCAGTACTGGGCTTACGTTCATACTTGTACTAGCATATGAAACAGTAAGACTTACGGTACTCTGATTGCGTCTCCCAACGCCTGAATGGCAGCTTGCTTGAAGTCTTCTGAATTGTATGTCGTATCCAGGCGTTGACTGAGCTCCTGGTACTTAGTTGGGTGTAAAGCTGCCCATTGGGGGCATGTGGTAGAATTAGCATCTGGAGGTAGCGATCCAAGAAGTCCGATACTAGAAGGGCCTGCGAGCCAGAACTGAGGAAGAGGAAAGCCACAGCACTTATAAATGACTAGTGAGATGACTGCCAGGCCGCAGAATAGTACTCGAAATGCATGCAACCTAGATGAGCTGTTATCATGGACCTTCGTAGATGTTGTGGCACGAGAGACATCTGACTGTGAGGGTGCCATGATTGAATTTGACAAATGATGTGGCCTTGCTGATAAGTCTGGAGCGTGATCGCAAATACTGGCATAGGGCTAGCACAGGCTCACACAGCTTGAAAGTTCGGAACCGAGTAGCTTATAATAAGCCTGCAAAACGGGGCTCTCCGACTCTCGTCTATATATATCATGGCAACTTACTTAGGTCACAGTGACTCATGTGGCATGTGCCAGTGCTCTGACTCAAACCCATTGACGCCACTTCTTCCGCTTTTGAATCTGCACGAACTTACATTTTGTATCTCGAGAATGAGAATGCAATTGCTAGTTGAAATCTTATTAGGAGTTCCGTACACATGTTACCGTGACGGCAAACTCCTTGTGCAGTGGTCTTTTTCTGCAATTGTTGGTCCAAGCTTGCATCCACGTCTCTTCTTATAACATGTCAGAAGCTGCACGAAATTTGATCGACCCTCTCATCCTTCCCAGAATTCTGACATCCCGAGACCCGTCACAGACTTGGCCAGGCAACATCAATATCGCTGCAAGTGATCATCTCCCGGTCACAGAGGATTCCAATAAGGCGAAGGGTTAGGTTTTTGTTCCTTGACATTTTCGTGGGGCTAACTCAAAATAGGGCATCACCCTCGCCGCCAACCATAAGGGATTGAAACTCACTTATTCAGGGTCCATGAACCGTGCACTTTGTCCTCAGCCCAGAACCAGGACATTGTCGGTAATAATGACGAGCTTATAGGGAGACCTATACGTTTTTCCACTTCGGCGAGTCACCAAATGCTATTAAAGCGTACCTGAAGGACACGCTGCATGCGCGACCAACCCAAAGTCGACGTCACGTCAATTGGCGACAAACACATCCAATAGATATCATAGACTACATAGATCATAAAAGTAAGTGACACAAAACCCCGGACAAGTGATGTAGACAGCGGAAGGATGTAGCAATAGTGCGACGGGCAACGAAAACACGATGATGATGCATGGTCGGGACGTGAGTAAGAAATTAGGACAGCCTAGGGCTTCATTGCTCCGAGCTTCAAGTTGCTAACGTAGTTTCGCCAGGTTTCCTCGTTAACATTCTTGTAAGCTTCCGTGGAGTAAGGATCCCGGGGTGCCACTTGCTGATACCACAGTTGTTGTTGCTGAGGCATGCTCATACTGGGTCCTGCACTATTGTGTACGGGATAAGTGCCTTGATCCATCATTGCAACTTTCAATGCGGGGTCAAAGAACGGGGAGGGCGTGGTGATATCCTCCTGCGATATCATGTCGGATGGCGCCGAAGGTCGAGGCGGCGGAATATTGCTCAGCTTGAGCTCCCCCGCGACTGGTAATACGAGAGCTGGATCTGCTAGTGCACTGTACTGAATGATAGATGGATCGGTGTGACGCGCGAAATCGTCGGACAGTTCTGACAACTGTCGGTCCAGACCGGATGCACCCGAATCAGATGTTGAGCTGGTGGTGGCACTCTTCCGACCTCCAAGCACTTCGAGCTCATCCAAATCGCTCTGGGGGGTGTTCGGTCTGGTGTCTCTCTGTACAGTGTTGAAGGAATTGATAGCACGCTCACGCAGTTTCTGGAGCACAAGCTAGAAGCACGTCAGATAGCACTTGATTTAAGGCTCGCACTACATTACCATAGTTGCTGGGGGTCGACATGGACGCGAACCCACTTCATAAAGCATCATCGCCTGGTCCAGTTCTTGCAACGCGTTTGATGCGAGGGTACATCGAGGACTGTCGACCACCAAGTTTCCGAGAATGATCTATCCACCGTATAAGTTGCATTACTAAAATATAATGTCGTAGACTTACGCTGGTGATAAAGATGCCCGACCAGAAGAACCATGTCCGACTCGTCTGGTCGGGGTGCACTTGATACAACCCCTTAAGGCCGGATATTAACTTGCATGCACTATGATATGAAGCTAAAACGGAGGGTGCATATGTATGTTGAAGGGGGTTTTCGGGAGCTTCCCGAATGGCCTGCGCAGCCAAACTCCGATGAATGAAGAGTAAATCTATCAGCCATTAGTTGGCTCCAGGTTCTGAGCAGGTAGTGTTAACCTACTAGTTTCCCTGACATATAACGCACAATATTGTTGCATAGCCCTAGAGGAATCTGGCGACCAGGTACGTCCCGCTTCCGAAACTTCCGTGGGCGATTGTAAATGCGATGGCAAGCTAAACTTTCGGATCTTGTGGTCTAGCTCAAGCAGTGTGGAATAGCTTGGCACACGGGTATTGAAAACATGTTGTACGGAAATTCCTAAACAACTTGCCGAGTATCGGAACTTCCAGACGTGCCCTACATTGAGTAAAGTGGAGGCACGAAACGCAATCGAATGAAACTTACACCCCATTTCAACTTCACCTGATGGTTTAGTCACAGAGTCGAGATCTTCGGGAAAGTGGCAGTCTGTATGGCTGATGCTCAATGCAGGAGGGCGACCATTTGCAATACTCTTTGAAACCATTCAGTGAACAAAAATATATCAAACATACAGACGGACCGTCCACGCGTCACACGTGTATATTTCCCAAAATAAAATGCGTCTTCGTTGTGTTTCTTCCTGCCCTAGACCCCAACACGCGCCATCCCGCTCTGCAAGCTTTGCATTAGCGAGTGTCACTGAGCTCGTGTATGGATGAACTTACGTAGCCCAATCTGTAACGGTGTATCATTGTGAGCATTTTTTTTAATTCCTCAATGCGGAAGTCCACTACACGTACTGATTGCGCAACTCTTGCTACCACACCCATCAGGAGCCACCTGCCTTCGTTATCCGTACAGTCAGACTGGTGGGTATGTCGTACGGCCATGAAAAGCGCCTGTACGGTGGCGCAGGTGGCATCTTTATAGATCGGATCAAGAGATAATGCAGCCCGAGAAAGGGCATGATATTGTTCGGCAATAACCCCTGACGATGATGAATTTTCATAAAGAACTCCCGAAGCAAGCAGGATAAAAAACATGGAAAGTCGGTGCGAGTGGATGCTGTTGATGTTTGGGGAACCAGTGTGTCCATATAATGGTGTTAGAATATTGGTCATGAAGTCATCTCGGATGATCGGGTCAAACCTAGGATTAATGAATTGATGCACGACTAGATGTAAGCCCGTGAAACGAGCTCACATCCATGCCACATTTTGATAGTACAGGTCAGTAAGCTGCAAGGCTCGTTCGTGAGTAGGCAGAAATGGTAAGAAGAGATATTTCGTATATTGACTGTCCTGCAGACCGAAGGGGTATGCATTGCAAAGGTCGATAATCTCAAATGGAAGTCCCAAATACTTAAGATCAACGGAGACACTCCGCTGAACCTGAGATAGATATCAATCAGACTATTGCGTGGGAACTTTCGAGAACAAGTTGTAACGAACCGGGAGCAATGGTTGAAAGCACTACAGTGTGCATACAATCAGGGGCATTCAAAGACGGTGTGTGAACAGCCTCACATCTGATCCAAGAGATTCGCCGTGATATTTCGCTCGACCATCGACGTCGATAGATAGCGATCCAATACTTTCTGACACATCCAGATCTTCTTCATCGAAGATGGTTCGGAGTTCAGGCAGTGGCAGTTGAACACGTTCATGTGACTGGGATGGTGCTCGCAGGAGAGGATGCGGTTCGCTTCCGCCATGGTTAACCTTCTGAGACTCACGAAGTGCTTCTTCGAGCTCTCTAATTCTTGCTGTCATTGAATTTATCTGCTCTGATAGCTGCTGTGTATGAGCCACAAGAACCCTTGTGACATTGCAAAGTTAGATCCGAGCAGAGGATTAAAGGCACCAGCTGAGCTTCGGAGGGACTCACTTGTTTCCTTTCGTGGCGGCCAAAGTTCCTAGGGTGTTTGGGTCCTGGGATGAAATGGACGAAGCCCATAAGAGCAGAAAAAACTTACCCCCTGGGCAGATATTCGCGCACCCACGTCGTATGCACGAGTGACACGGAAACTCTCTGCAGAAATCAGCTATTGTTCACGTACGGGCGCATTGGACTTGCCTGTCGCACTTAAGTTTGGATCTAGACAAATTAAAGGTCAAGTGGGACTAGTACTCTCAAACACAGTATACGGTATGACGTACCGACGACATTCCGCACATGATAGCCCGGACTTTCTTCCCCCGGCTGCAGCACTCTCCATACTAGGACTGACCCTCCTGGTGCTCTCTGCTTTCATGATATATGGGACATAAGCCGTGATTGCAAAGGTGAAGGTACGCGGGGATGACGGAAGGCATCCAAGTCGAGGATTCGCAAAGTAAGGTAAGTATCTGTTTATTAGGGATGAAGTTCTCCTTTCCTCTTCCTGGCAATACGCACCCAGATACCCAAGGTAATTAGGACGACGCTAGCCAAAATCACACACGGTAGTGGAGACAAATACAAGAACACGTCTCAGTTTACAAGATGCGGATTTAAAATTGAGGACTTGAACGATCGACAATCTCAAAGAACAGCGATAAAAACAGGGTTCCACGTGGCAAAAATTTCCTTAATTAGCATGACGTATGTACTTTGAATCCGACAAGATCGAAACTTTTAAAACATTGTTCAAGGTCCCTGAAAACCACCATGGTATAACGCGTAAAAGCAAGAGAAATTTTGAACGCTTGTAGCAACTTGCAATGCTGCTAATACCAGTCTAGGTAGCAAACAAAAAGTTTAACATAGCGAGCTCTGCCGCGAAGGTGACCCTACAGGACTTATCACATTTTTGTTTGCTGGCAATTAAAATCAACCAATTATTTCATACTGATCCCCTAGTGCTGTCATACCTATACTGTAGTTACACAATGACCCTCAACCTCATGCCTCTTCGCAAATAATCTCACGCAGCCAGCATCAGCCCTAGCGACAAACTTTGTTCTATGTAACTTCTCGCCGATCAGATCGAACTGGCTTCATGTACCATCAACCGCGATCTTGCCTCCAGATCCTATGTAGACAGGCCCATTTTAAAGTCGGAGGCAAAAGAGCGCGAACCAAAAACCCGCGCAACGGGCCTGCCTATAGGGTCTGGTACATTTCGCATCCGAATTGGTTAACGTATTTACCGAAACTATCTACCGGCTTAATGGATGGCTTCGACGATCTATTTCATCCTGAACTGGAGTCTCTCGAGGCCGAGGACAGATGTCAGGACAATTGTACATGCCTGGGATGTCTGTCATCGAATGAAGCCAGTGATACTGAGGCAGATAATACACTGTCTGATGAAGAACCAAAACTATGAGCATCCATCCAACTAAACTAGACTCGCAGAAAGGAAAAAAAAAAAAGAAAAAGATTGCACTGCAGCGTCAGGCCCTCGCACCAAAAGTGCTTACCGTTCTGTATGGCCGGATTGACGCTGTCAATTTTCCTTCACGCACTCAGCCGGCGAGATGAAAGCTGCAGTGCGGACGACAAAACCCATTTCGCACAAACGTGCATATCATTGAATGAGGGAGTCCTCGAACACTGAAGAACAAGGGCCGAAGACCTGCAGGAGCCCGTCACGTCCTGCGGAAGTTCGCCATGAAGTATAGGATGGCTTAATAGACCATGAGATAATGCATGTTGCTCCTCTCCTTGCTTCTCCTCCTGGGGAATTATGGTTATCTCAAGACCACCTGGGATTTTCGGGGATTCATCATCAAAATAAAGGAAAGTGCACTAGCGTTTTGGGGCTCACCTCTCCTTTACCGCAAAACAGCGTGCCCGGAACACGCACAGAAGTCCTGTCATGGCATGAATTCCAGGTCCAGTCTGAAATAACAATGATTTAGCATCAAGCGGTGATATGATGAGTACCTGCTTCTTCGACTGCGCTGATAACGGCAGCACGAAAGGCATGGTTTTTCCGGCGCCTGTCCTAGCAATGACAGAACAGTGGGGTTGTAACAGAAGGGCCTCGGCAATATCTAACTGCCATGCATGTGGAGTTCATCCCCCAGTCCGTCCTTCGAATTCTTAAGGGCTCCACTGGCCATGCAAGGAGATTAGATGTAAGGGTATAGGTACTTGCATATGGATGAATGTAAGTAGCAGTGTCGAGTGTGATTTGGTTGATTCATCATGTTGATCAATGTCATGAAACTGCCGCCTACGCAACTGAGATCATCAACAAGAGACTCGACGGACTCAAGATCTAGGTAGGTATCATCAAAGTTGTCAGGGCAATCCGATATGAATGCTAAGCAGTGGTTGTGAAGATGTGGTGGATTGGGCTCGTAGTGAGCTGCCAGCGTGTATCTGGCGATACATATTGGAAGTGATGTCCTCTGAGTCGTCATCAATGATGGTATTCACTGATTTGAAGTTCATGGGAGTAAGCGGCACAGTTTTTTTCAACATTCAAGTAAATTTTCATAACTGAATACATTGTAGATATATTATACGCCCTTGCCCAAGGGTAACCAAGAAAAAATCTATACACCGAAAGAGTCAGCGATCATGGATAAATCACTTCATAAAGATGTATGAAAAAGATCAGTCAAAGCGGGTGGATACTGCCAAAGCAGCTCCCCCGAAGGTAGCTGAGAATAAGTTTCTGCACCGCAGGGTGCGCTCCTGCATAAAGCCAAATGCCTCAAACATCATGTATATGAACAGTGGACCAAATGATCCACCGAAATAACGAAACGAAAATCAGAGGATGAAAGGACTCACCATTGTCAATTTTCCCTATCGACGACGCGTTCGTCGAACGATGGAGGGGAACATAAAAAAAGGATGAGGAAGGAATGTGGGAAGAATTTATACTCAGCCCAGCACCAATCAAGAACTCCGACTGGCTTCTTCCGACCACTGTACCGTTGAATAGATCATGTCGACTCCAGGAGCTTTTGCAGACTCGCCGACTTCACAATCCCAGTCTTCTCCCTACTCATACTATCCACCGGGGAATCTTCCTGATGCATCTCAGCAGCAGCAGCAGCTCTCTCAAACCACTACTGTGGCTGCAGGCTCGAGCACGACCGCCTCCACGGCCGTAGTAAATCAGCCACAATCGCGTCAAGCAGCAGAGGAGGCACGCAAGGACCGCACCTTGGCCGAGTTCCTTGTCATGCTCGATGAGTACGAACCCTTGGTACGCGTACCACCCACGCATGCTTTTTCATCCAGCTGGAAAACTGAGCGTGTTGTGTTGCCCAGATCCCCAATGAAGTGACCGATTACTATCTCCAGAGGGTGGGATTTGAATGTGAAGACGTGCGGCTGTGAGTACCCAGAACGTTTTCTTGGGTGCATTCATGAACTTTTTCTATGTTCAGAAAACGTCTGCTTTCCCTTGCTGCACAGAAGTTCGTGTCAGATATTGCCGCCGATGCCTACCAGCATGCTCGTATACGTACCAATGCTGTCGGTGGTCGTGCGCGAGGTCCCCTCACTGGCCCAGGATCCACCAAAGTACGTGTTTTGTTTTCCACCGTATTGCTTTGTGTAAAACATTCTGCCTACAGGACAAGACAAGGACCACACTGACCATGGATGACTTGAGTGCTGCATTGGCTGAGTATGGCATAAATGCGAGAAAGCCAGAATTTTATCTGTGAGCACACAGAGGAGCATCGTTCGCTATATCATTGTTGTCATTTGCATCGTGTAATCTAGTAAGTAGCTATAACTGGACACCGAGAAATGTAACTACAACACTGGGTATATAGATCCTCATATACTACTTGTACGGCGGAGCGGACTGACATCGTTTCGATTATAGTACGGCAACTCCACACATACATACGATGATCAGAATAGATGGTGCCCACGACGGTCGATGCGACGTCTACTAAGGGACAGCTCGTATTACAGGTTGCAGGCTAGAATAAATCTAGTTGGAGTCTTTGAATGATATTGTCAACGTCTGATAAGCTCGTCTCCTTCCGAGTGACTTCGAGGTAAACCTCTCTTTCTTCTCCACTAGCAGTGTCCCTCTTTGAAACATGCCAGTGCTGCGGATGTTGACCACGGGAGAACACTTCGGTAATGTGTGGTTCCCTGTTGCGGGGTCATTAAAATCACATTTGTACATCAGGAGGAGAAAAAAAAACACATACTGCTCCAGTAGCTGTTTCCCGTTGTAGAGGTGATCTGACTTTGCGACGAAGTCAGGACTGGCTATAATGAAGTGGTCGGAGCTGATGAGATGGTTGTCTTTGGGCTGCAAAATCTTCGTCGCCGAAGGCAAGGTCTCGGAAGCCCTATTTATATATGAGTCCGGCTCTCAGACTCGAAAAGACCAGCACTCACCGTTTGGCATCCGCTGCGATAAGATTCTCAATGTTCTGCAGCAAATTGGATGTAGCTTCAGATACAATATGCGTATCATAGTCTTCTCCATTATCGACATCCGATATGAGAGCCACGGCCAAGGCTTGGGACTAGCAAGGCAATGTAAACACCACGGAGGGGCGAGAGATGATGCTTACTCTTAGATGTATAACTTGCCTCCGGTGAGTTTCTAAGGGATCACCACTTCCAGCTAGAAATACGAATGTACATGCAAAATCCAACTGACGACCACGATCTGGTTTGTCGGGCCCGTCAGGGTCTCTAGATGAGTTTGAACGCTCATCAAGAAGTGGTGATGGGACTCGGGAAGGCCGTGGAGTGTCTGCATTGTGGTCCGCCTCCAAACTCCCTTCACCTGTAGCATCGTTATCCGCACTGGACAATCCATCACCTGGTTTCTCCAGGAGTCCGCGTACACCATTGGAGGATATTGCATCCTCCAGAGCGCCTCTATCGACTTCAGTCATAGTACTCGGACTTCTGGCTATGGAGAGATTGACTTTGATTCCTCCTTGGTCGGATGTCGACTTGTGTTCAGCACCATCAACGTCGGTTGTAGTGCTTGGACTTTCTGTGGGCTTGATTCCTCCTTGTTCAGGCTCAGGAGCCGGTTTTTTCTGTTCAGCACCCTTGCCAAATGTCAACGCGCCAGGCCAACTCCACTTCCGAACATCCATACTCATGGAAGGCATGCCCAAGAATCCACTAGAGATGTTACCTCCGACAGTGGCGTCTTTGGATGGTGCATTTGCGTTTGCTCCCTTTTCGCTGGACGACAAGGCTTGAGAAATATCGTCCGCTTTATGCAGCGTTACCTGCGGTGGAATCAGGGATAGGAGGTGCCGCGAAAGCGCGGGTGGATGATTGGATTGTCTGTATCTTGTAGATGGGATTACGTGTGGAGGAGAGAGGAATAATGCATCGAGTCCAGCTGGTAGCTGGGACGAAAAGGTATCCAGTAGAGGTAGAATAGAGGGGTATAATGGATGAAGTAATAAGCCTGAAGGAAAGTCAGCGAGGGATGCGTTATATCAAGATGCACATGCACCAAGGTCGTTGCCCAGCTCGGGACTCTTGCTTAAATCCCATGACCATGCCCATACAGTGAAGAACCGTTCTAGCTGCAGTTCTAATGCCTCCTGTCCGAGAGATTCCAAGATATAGGTGAAAGAGCCGTGCGTAAGTTTGAATTGCTCGTAACCCCGTAATAAGTGTGTGCGCAGTGCGTAATCGTGAAGTGAACCGTCGTGATAGTCATAAGTGGGGTGTGTGCTTGCTTGCTCTTTCTCTTTTCCCTTGCCCTTCTCCTTTGATTTAGACGCGAGTGACCGCAATGTTTTTGCAGGCTCTATCGACTAGTAAACGCAACGTAAGAACACGACAATATGTTGAGAGTCGAAGTACCGCGTGAATCCAGAAGTCAGGCTCGGGATTGAGCATGATCATCCTCTTTGACTGAGAATGCACATCGTGGCAAGAGTCAGCCGAGTGGAATATCCTGCTAGGAGTGAGCTTCTTTGTACGTGGAGGAACTGAGCGTGTCCTACTGAGAGAAGTTGACAAGAGCCTTGGCGAGGCCGACCTGCCTTAGCATATTGTCGCGCGACGCAGCACGTTCCCGTGAAGTGTAGAAAAGGATTTGAGCTTGTTCTTCTGCATCCTCGTCGTCTTTGGATACCTTTTCACTGGGACGTAGGGTCGGATTGTAGATTGTCAGATAGAGCAGGGATGGATGGATCCTGCTCATGTAGCGAACCTTGATTATGGTGGTAGGGGAATAGCATCCAAAATAGGTATATGCTGCTTCGTAAGGCAGCTCGCACAGATGGGTGCATGTTGCGAACTATACGACAGGAACTGTCTAAAAAGTAACTAAGATACGGGATTATGCAGGTAGATTACATCTGGTGGGTCTATTGTCGTGGTATTTCTTCTTCGGTGTCCATCATACTATCATTATCATCGCTCGTCTTCTGCAAATTCGCCGCATTGGAAAACGGGTCAATGTCCGAATCCGGTGAAGGTAGACCATTATTACTGGCGACCCAACCATTTATATCTGCGTGGCTGCGGAATAGCGTACTACGTGGGGGATCGTCGTAGTCGGGTTCTGCCTCGATCGAGGACGTCGGAGAGGCCCTCGCTGACGGGTCGGGGAAATCAAATTTCTGAGACGCAATTTCTAGAGGATCAAGATCGTCCTCAGGCATCAATAGTTCATCGTTCTGCGAGTCCTCGAATGTTGGTGGATCGCAATCATCGAGGGGCGGTGGTGATGACGTGGGTGTTGATCGAGTGTTGGATCGCGGTGTCAGGTACCCAGCGCTGCTAGGTTGTTGTGTGAGGGGAAAGGGAGCTGGCGTGGCACTTTCACTGGGTGGTGTGGGAAGCTGCGCTTCTTGTTCTACGGTGTTTTCTACTTCCACTTCACTAACAGTCTCACGGCGAGCTTCCTCTATTTTCTCGTGTGACTTGCCGCCTAGCGGAGCGTTGCTTCTACGCCTATAGAACAACAGGTAGGCATTGGCATTCTGCATAAAAATCATCAGATCACGCCCACAGTACAGAGATTAAACATCAGGCTGACCACTGCTTCACGGGCTTCAGCCCGTGTGACAAACGAGTCATCAAAGTGATACCACTGCTCTGTCACATGGTTTAAGGCAAATGCGCGATAATGCCCACCGCCAAGTCCGCCAAGGTGCTCATCAACCGCATAGAGATCATAGATGAGAGGTTCCTCTACTTCTCTGATGCCGAGTTCGTGGATGTCGACTCCACGCTGGGCGAGCCTGGTCCCCACCAACCGTTCACCAACAAGGGCAGTAAGATCGAGACCTTCGATAGGGAAGTCAACGAAATCGTCGATCTTATCGCGAAGCGCACGACTGTTACTGAAGCGCTTAAGGTGTACAGCGAGGATGTCGGGGACCTTCCAAAGGTCGAATTTCTTTGTGGCTTGCTGGTGTTTCTTGCAACGCGGACAGTACCACAGATCATCTTCGCCCAACTGCTCCTCCTTCGTGAACTCGGCCAAGCAGTCATCCAGCGATATGCCCTTGTTCTTAGTTTCTGCGGCTGCCTTCCTGGCCTCCAAGAGTTCGGGATGTAAGAAAGTTTCGAACTCTCTCCGCCGGGAGTCAACCAGCTGCGTGTGGCTATACGAGCCGCCAAAAAAGTACTCCTTGATGTTCTCTTCAAACTCGCAGAATAAAGCGTCGCCCTCCTTGAGTAATGGAGCTCCCAGTCCAACCTCTTCACTACGGCCATCCCAAGACTCGATTCGGGCACCATACCCACTTGTAGTATAACCTTTGTAGCCAGTATGAAGGCGCAAATTGAAGATATCCTGTTTCGTGTGAACGGCATACGCGACTTCGTTTCCAACAGGATCCATTCCATCATCATCATCTTGGTTTGCAAGGACTTTCTGATCCGCAATGTCGCTTTCAACCATGATCATTTCGTCGCCATTCTCCTTGATCTCTGCGAGGGTGTCGATGGGCGAGACTCTCGAAATAGGAATCGTGATAGCGTCGTCAGTAAAAGGACGGACCTCCTCCCAGGTATACAGGTCCCTTGCGTTGACTGTCCATTGTTGTAGGCGTTCAATGACAGCATCATATATGCCCTCCACAGATCGTGCCTGGTCTTGAGTGACAACGACAATAAAAGGAATGCCGAAGTTTTTTTCAGAGCGAGAATTACTGGTGAAGGCGGAACGAGGAGGGGCTAGATTCGTCAACATCACAGGGAGGATAAAAGGATCGTCATCCTTCTGCTTGTACGAGCGACTCTGGCGCGAATTACAGGGTAATTCGAAACAGTAAATCACATCAGTGCTGGCCACCTCGCCACACAGAACGCTGTCATCGAGATTCTTGTAGAAGCTTTTCTGGAACTCTTCGATAGTTAGCAGCTGGAGCCCAAGTGATCAGTGGGGATGAATCAAGACGTCTAAGGCAAATACTGACGTTTTCCGGCTGTGTTCCCATCCATCGACCAATCAAGTTCTTGAGGTCTTTGAACGAAGCGTCACGACTTATCTCGACGGCGACCTTTTCACACTTTGTATCCAGCACAACAAAGGTAGATTGGAACCGAAGTATCTCACCTTCTTAAGAGGCTCAGACGAATCCCACGGAACATAATGGATATTATGCGTCCATGTTTTCTTCACAGGGAGGGGAAGAGTGAGATACATGAACGGATCGAATGTGATGGAAACCTGCGACGATATTCAGTGAAAGCGAGGAAGATTCTCGTAACACGTACTTTCTGACACTCAGGGCATACTAGGGTGCTCTGGTATTGGCCTTGAAAGAGGTCCACAATAACGCTGTCATTGCGCCGCATGTATCCTTCCCATGATTTTTGAGCCAACTCCGCGAGTTCTGAATCTTGCCCTCCTTCCCAATCTGGTTTCTCCACGTAAGGCTTTTTGATGACACGATTGAGGTCCTCGTGTAGCCCATCCAGAAGGAACGCAACCAGCTCCTGTGAATCATGTTGTTGATATCCGCTGAATTGTGGGGCAAACCTTTGCAGCTGTGACTTAAAATCTCGCGGCGCGACCGAAGTGGCCGTGGAGTTCGGATCCCATATACGGTGCAACAGCGTTCCGAATACCTGGGCGATGGCACCGTGCATGCCGAGCGGATTGTCTGGATTGAGTTCTTCTTGATAGACTCCAGCTATTCGTATGATGATATTGACATAGCTGACTACCATGCGAGGGAACTACTCACAAAGAAAATAATCTGTCAGCTCCTTTGTATGAGCGAGGCATTGGAGCGCTGAATTCATGAAGCAGGTGTTTCCCCTGCACTTGTGTCAGTGAATCAAGCTTTATTAAGCTTCAATGCGTACATATTTCCCAAACCAAGGGTGCCAGGTTCTTGGACAATCTTGCGGCTGGTCTTAGAAAATCCGGACTTGAAAGGAACGACCGATGATTCATTCGCCTTGGATGAAGAGCTGCGTTGCAATGGCGATGGAGATTGAATGCTTGAAAACGATGTTCGAGTCTTGTTCAAACTGGCGAAGAAATCGGACTCAGAGCTAAACAGGGGTGGTGGTACGCCTGAAGGTGGAGCATGGAGTGAAGGTGGAGGTGGAGGTACAAGTTGAGATGCATCAACGATCCATGAGCCATTCTCTTGAAATTCCACCACGAAAGGATCATCAGATTCGATCATATTTTCCTCAACTGTCTTGTCCGTCTCTTCAACTAGCTCGGCTCCACTGGAAGCGAGTTTCGATGTTGGAAATTGAGATCCAGGGAAATCACCGCATTCGATCTTCCAAATTCTGTAGGGAACATTTACGCGAGCTGTCACAGCGGACACGAGTGCCTTGCAAAGGGTCTTCATTGTGTCTCGGATAGAGACGGTGACATAAGGGTGCGAGAGTCCTGTGATTTCACCATCGGCACCCAAATCTTTGAGAACTAGGACTTTTAATCTGGGAGGTCGAAGTTCCAAGTAGGTCTGCATAAACGCTTTGCCAATAACGGAGCGAGGGAGTGGTTTTATCGGCTGACCATACCTGACATAGAAAGGATACGATGAAGAAAAAAGGGAAGGGGAAGATATGAAACATACCAAGCCACCAATTCAGACCAGGCCTCTTGGGGTAAGAACTCCACGTCGACTCCTTCCACTAAATTTGAGGTAAGGTTGCCTTGCGCGTCAAAGAGGAATGAATTATCTGGCGGGCCGATTGCCTCCTCCTGTAAGGGCGCTACCGCCTTGTCTGACAGGATCCCACATGCGATCGCCCAGGGCTTAAACCACTGACGAGATATGATATACCACGTGTCTCCAACGACCATGGGTTTGGAACGCAGCTGTTGGATGCGGGCTGCTTTCTGTTCAATGGATAAATTGGCGGGAGGTGGTTGAGTGGGCACGAGAGTATTTAGGGGAACATCACCGCCCTGTTCAGCCATGTAGGCGTCAATGTCGTCGTCGTGCTCTCGAGGAAGATCAACAGCAGAAGTAGTAGTATCTGTAATGTGGTCGATGGAGATGGGAGTGGCAGATGGGCCTTCGGAGGCGGCACGCTTTATAGAAGTTGAGGAATCTGATTGCATAGATTGAGAGCGTTGTCTCTTCCGACTTGCAAAATTTAAGTCAGTAGTCTTGGAAGAAGGGGATGCTGCAGGTGATAGCAGACTCATGGCAGTGACATTTAAATCAGAAAGAGATCCCTTTAGCGGAACAAGCAAGAACTCCTGATATTTCCCACGGGAGGTGGACTTACACCACTGCCAGTGTGGTCTCCGACGACCAACGTGAAATTTATGTAGAGCACAGTAATAGTGGCGTTTGCGTGGGTTGATGGCTGGTCTAATACGATGTTTCAAGTTCATAGGGCATATAAACTCACATCCTTCCCATCATGGTTGTGCAAAGTAAGGCTGTCATCATATCATATTACATCTAGAGTTACTTATACCCAGAGCACAGGCAAGCATTTCTTGAACGCACCACCTTCTCTCGTCCTCGATTCCTTAGAAGGACTGTGCGCTATCAACTCTCATCTGGCTCTCGATTCGACCCATAGAGGTAACGCTGCCATCCAGTGCCCGATCCTTTACTTATCAAGAGTTGTAGTCGTGTACCTGGCAGACCAGGACCGTTCCAAAGTTGCACTCCTCTGCGGAGGTGGCTCTGGTCATGAACCATCCCATTCAGGGTTTGTCGGTAAGTGAAGCCCTCACGCCATGACATAGCTAAACATATCGACCTGGATGCAGGCCAGGGAGCTTTGACATGTAAGCACGATAAAATCGATACTTTTATCAGGCCCACCTAATGGTATTCACAAAGCCGCCGTGTGCGGTAATGTCTTTGCTTCACCAAGCGCTGGCCAAGTTCGTCGTGCAATAGATCTGATCGACAACCAAAAAGGGTGATTTTGGCATTCTTGCTGGTATAATCATTTTCTGATAGTACTGCCTTCAGCACCGTCATAATCGTAAAGTATAGTTCACTACAATGACCATTATGTTAGGTCCGCTCATCGATTTCATAGGAATTACACTGGCGATGTCCTCAATTTCGGTCTAGCCAAAGAGCAGTATGCTGCCCGTTACCCAGAAAAAGCTGATCTTGTCAAGTTCCTCATCGTGGGGGATGATGTCGCTGTAGGAAGAACCCAAGGTAACATCGTCGGAAGACGGTAAGGACTTCCTTTCCTTCTATTACCTTACCTGAATATGCTCCAGTGGTCTCGCAGGAGTTTGCCTTGTCTACAAAATTGCAGGCGCCCTCGCCCAAAGGGGCGCCTCTGTGGATGAGGTATACAATGTGGCGCAGTACGTCTCCTCTAGGCTCGGCACTATAGGCGCCGGTCTGGACCACTGTCACGTATGTGGTAAAGTTCGAGCACGGAGGACAATACTGTACTCATCACTTCATGCAGGTCCCCGGTACCGCCGTTCCAGACACCCATTTGGGTGCGAATGAGATCGAAATTGGCCTCGGCATTCACAACGAAAGTGGTCACAGCCGCATCTCTCCCGTTCCACCTCTTAATGAACTCATTCCTACTCTCCTCAACATGATCACTTCCACGACCGACAAAGAGCGGTCCTTCATCTCCTTCAAGAACGATGGCACCGATCGCGTCGCCCTTCTCGTCAATAACCTTGGGGGCCTCAGTGAACTCGAGCTTGGTGGAGTAGTCGCCGAAGTGAGACGTGCGCTAGACAAATCCGGAATCAAAATTATGCGCTTGCTTTCTGGCTCCTTCATGGTTTGTTCAGGTCAATTCAGGTTGCATTTGCTTGGATTGATGGTACCCTCTACTAGACAAGTCTCAACATGCCCGGATTTTCAATCACCATGCTTTTGCTCCCCGCTGCAAACGACATAGGAGTTCCCTCCGCTGATCTCATCTTGTCTTTACTCGACGATAGCACTGACGCCCCAGGATGGAAGTGGTCGTCGAGGTCCATCCCAAAGCCATTATCTGCCCCTTCGCCCCTTCCTACCGTAGCCCGCGAAAACACCTGGTCAGCCTCACTTAAGGCCGACGATGTCAATCAATTCAATAGCGCCATAGAGCGTGCCTGCCGTGCCCTCATCGATGCCGAGCCCGAGATCACTCGCATGGACAACATCGCTGGTGATGGTGACTGCGGATTGACGCTCAAAGGTGGCGCTACCGGTAGGCAACTGAATCATGATCCAGCATGTACAGACGCTGATCACACAACCACAGCCGTGCTCGAGGCTCTAAGAAACGGCACCGTCAGCGGCGACGACGTTCTCGGTAGCGTGATCACCATCTCTCGTATCGCCGAGGACGCCATGGGAGGAACGAGCGGGGCCCTTTATTCGTGAGTACCTTGACCTTACTATCGTCTTATAAATAACACCTGTTACCACTTTCAGAATTTTCTTTTCTGCTCTTGCCCAGGCACTCGCTAAAAGCTCCTCCGAGATCGCTACACAAGACGTATGGTGCATTGCGCTAGAAGCCGCTCTAGCTCGTTTGTACACATACACCCGTGCCCGTCCCCCTTCTCGTACGCTGGTCGACCCCCTGTCTGCGTTCGTAGGCGCGCTGCCGGCCGGCCTTGGGGCAGCAGTGAAGGCCGCTGGAGATGCCGCAGAGAGAACGAGGGACATAGAAGCAAAGGCTGGCAGGAGCGCATATGTCGATAACGCACGACTGAAGGCCGAGCGGGTTACTGATCCTGGAGCGTGGGGCGTGAAAGTCGTGGTGGAAGCGCTGGCTCACTGATTGTATTCCTTAGTGACGATATATATGGCGTGCGCGAATCGCACTGTAACATTAGCATGATGTTCTACCTCCCATTTCATCCACATCTTGAACTCCTTTCGGAACCTTGATCAATGGAAGGGATTGAGAATGTCATGTCTACAATGGAAGCTCGGAACTAGGACGACTTGGATGCTGAACAAGA
The DNA here is from genome assembly GCA_930272055.1 of Rhizopogon roseolus. NCBI lineage: Eukaryota > Fungi > Basidiomycota > Agaricomycetes > Boletales > Rhizopogonaceae > Rhizopogon > Rhizopogon roseolus. Next base: position 52,566 of record CAKNEV010000159.1, read on the forward strand.
TAAGCGCGGCAAACGAAGAAAACAAATGAGCCAACATATATCCTGAACGTAGAAAAGAAAGCCTTACCGATGCGCAACGGATCACACATTCTGAACTTCAGGTGCGATTGGGTTTCTCCACTATTCAATTTATTGTCACTATTTATATTATTTCAGGAAAGCGTGCACAATTAAGTTTTGCGATCTCGCCTGAGTTATCGCAGGTGGTACTTCTAGAAGCCATTCTGCCATCCTCCGATCCACCGGTTTCCAGGCCGTCTTTCGCATCATCTAAGATCATCCTGTTGCGGATGAAAGCAACAACCGCAGAGTTCTGCAGTGACGTTGGTTAGCAGCGTACAATACATGGCAAGTATCGACGCTCACTCTTTCACTCGTCTTTGTGAGTTTCAAATTCCCTTCCTCGAGTCTTTCAATATCCCCCTCTAACTTGGTAACAGAATCCAGCAATAGATCGTGTTCCCATATACCTTGTTCAACCTTTGCGTCACGCCGGTGAGTGCTTGTTTGACTTTTTCCATCTCAGCTTCCCTGCCTGCTCTCAACTGAGACAATAATCATACCTTGTTCAACCTTTGCGTCACGTCGGCGAGTGCGTGAGCTCTTTTTCCATCTTTTCCATCTCAGCTTCGCTGTCTGCTCTCAACTAAGACGATAGTTATACCTAACTCTAGCCAAAGCGATACTAGCAGGGCACTTACATTATTGACGTCCAGGTTTAATGCATTTAATTCTGTTTTCTCCGGTGCGAAAGAGTTATGAGAGAGCCTCTGAGAGTTCTTGCGGCGGAACACGAAGCGTATAGGGGCGATACTTACATGATCGACCGAAGTCTACGGACAGCATTCAAGTCATTCCAGAGGAGATGAAGTACTTGAAAGTAGACTTTTGTTCTACGGAGCAAGAAAAAGCGCAATCATCCATATCCTCAAAATGCACCAGAATCCGTGCCAGGCGTTCAGAAGATCAGAGATGGAGGACTCAGATCAAGACGAGTAATGAAGTTAATTGTTTCACCTGAACGAATGTTGTCGAATACCATGGTCGGTTTAGCTAACATTCACAATGCAGGGTCTAGTCTACGTTCCACGATATAGATTTGATAATGACACTATAATACAGATCAAGGGCATAGTAGTCGTAAGTTCATGCATCTACGTGAAGCTTATCCAAAATTACTGATAGTATCGGGTTCCCACCAAGTCTCTCAAGCTCAGCTCTGGCTTGTTGCTCCAACTTCTTGAGAACCGCCAGAGTGTAGTCGAACGACTTCGTCGTGTCCCGGAGGTAGTTGATGGTGTGGTGCTTGAGAGTAGGAGTCTTAGGGCGCTTTTGTAGGACATCTGACAATAAAACCAAATGAGATAGATTCAACAGAAAAGTCAGCAAAAACGCACTCATGATCTGCCGGTTTTCAGGCTTCTCAAGGATACCGTGAACAATAGGGAAAGAGAATTTTCCTTCCGACAAGTCCTCGGCAAATCCTTTATTGTCCGCATACTAAGCAGTATAATGAGTTTGTCTCAGCTTGCTCCGAGAGTTAAGGTACTAACCGCATTGCTCTGAAGATTCATGTAGTCATCGCGTATTTGGAAATAGATCCCAATTAGATCAGTCAAAGGGACATAGTCACTATGGATAAGGCATTCAATCCAGGAAGATGAAGGACCCCATACAAAGACTTACACGTTTGTGTTCGACGTGGCACATGCCATCATCAGTTTGACCGCAATCCTCAAAAGACCACCCGTTTCTGGAAAATGGCGTTAGTCAGAATTTAATGTCTTAGATGATGAGAACCTACTAGCTTTCACCATGTCAACATATTCATCTTCCGAGGGACAGCGCAGGGTGTCACGCCAGAGAATGTCCATACCCTGCCCACGGTGGAGCGACATGAGCTCAGCTATCGACATGTTAAAGACTATGCGCGACGGGTAATGGCGAACATCATACCATTCACCACAAGGTCCAGGACATAATCGGGGATGATACGGTCAGGGAACCCAGATTTGTCTGCAGCTGGACTATCGTCCCCGAGACCACTGTCTGAACTTGCGCTTGAAGTGGGATCGCAACGACGAACTGCGGGCCGCAAAGCAGAAAGTTCCTGGTATGCCAGGAAATATACGTAATTGGCGGTATTAATGGTCTGAGGAACACCATAAATTTTATGGGCGACTGCAGGAGATCATATAAATGAGTCCTCCAGGGGTAATGCTGACAGGAGACACACCTGGAATCCCACGTCTCAGCTGAGAATCATCTTCGATATCGTCTACTCTGCAAACGTAAAAATTAGTCCAGCTTGGAATTGACGCAGTGGGAAAGAAAGACGTACAAGAGACTGGAATTGTGGAGAAGACCCACAACACGGTTGATAACGGCGAGTTTGTCCTTAGGGACATTAAGCCAGATGTTGAAGCCGTCGATGAGCTTGCCGCAGATTTCTTTGCCCGGGTTGGCAGTGATGTAGGTGTATGGCTCGAGCAATTCCTAGCATGATGAAGTCAAACCTTTCGTTGATGGTCGAAGGACAGAGCCACATACGGATTCCTGAGCATCGGTCCAGGTACTGGACGATGTTGCACAGATGGTTGAGAGGAAGTTATCGTATTTGTCGACGTTAGCCATTACAAAGTTGAGACGGGGTTTGAGAAGTGCAGCCACATGAAACCTCAACTCATTTTATATTCTCTTGAACAGAACAGGACTCGGAGTTGGAAAGACGAAGTGTGAAATCAGAAAATGAGTAGCGTCGTCGGGCGTCACTTGTGTGTTGAGCTTAGACGCTGTGACGAACGCAAACTCGGTTCAGCATTTCCCGCGCTAAGCATAACTGTCAATAGCGTATCGATACGGACATGTCAAAGTAAATTTGTTTTACGATAAGTTTCATTTTATTGCGGACAGAAAATATACCATAATATATAGCACGTCGTAGCAGAGCAAACATCCCAGTCCTGTCCTTACTGACCGTGACTGAGATGTGAGTTTTATGTTTACTTACTCAACACATTCATTACTAACTCGTTACTAGTATATTCACTCGTTAAGGTACATACTAGAGTCCTGTCCTTACTGACCAGAGACTGAGATTATATTCACTCATTAAGCTCCTTCCCTTCCCTCATCACCCATAACCTTAACAGGTTATGAGCCCTGCTGCTCCCAAGATGGACACGATGCTTGATCGGTGCCAGAGGTTTGATGCGTTATGTCGACGGTCGCACAGTAAAGCCCGTACCCTACAAACACAATGCAACGACGGGCAAGACAATTTGGCCATACCTGCAGTGAAACCCATACCCACAGTGAGGGTCCGGGTATATCTCCGGTGTGGGAGGTGGGTCTCAGCACTTCAGGAAAATGTAACACTGTCAACGCTGGACAGCATCTTCTCGTTGATGCGAAAGCTCTTGTCAGGGAGCTACCGCTACCCTTGACTGCTTGTACTTCTAGTTCTACATAGGAAGCTCCCTTTAATCTAGGTTTTTGTGCATATGTTTTTTACACTCCCCAAGTCTAGGGGGAGGTGACCTGTTAGCGGCATTGAGGGACTCCTAAGAGTCCTAACCCAATCAAGGAAAGGTCTAGCTACATGGGTTATGATATACGACCGGATCAGCCTTTCGAACCGATGTCGGATTTTTAAGTATAGCCAAAGATCATCATAGTTGCAAATTGCAACAATATCTCTATAATATAAGAGCCCAAGCTCTGTTCCCGCGGAACCAAAAGGCGTGAGTAGGTTCAATTTCGAATTCGTTTGCTGTTCTTTTTGATTTTCCTATCTCATGTTTCGCATCTGGAAGGAATCCCAAGTCGTCTCGCAATTTTTGGTTATGTTGAGCATATATCAATCCACTGGAAAAAAAAGTGCATAGTGATGAAATAATTGTCACCAGAAAGTATTCATTCCACTCTTTGCTCAAGACCCTTCTTTCTATGTACGCTCATGTGTCTCGCAAGTTGGTCTGGCCTCGCGAAAGACTTCCCGCACCGATCCTCCGTACAGGGGTAGGGGCGCGCACCCGTGTGTGTTCGTAGCTATATAGCGTGGTATCATTCAGGAGCTAAACTTAGTGTGAACATGACATGACCTACATGTTTCGACAAATTCGACGACTCAGTGAAAGTCCTGAAGACAACATTAATAACCGCTCCAACGTCAGAAAGACATCACAGTACTTCTCGCAATACTTGCACTTGAATGGCTTGTAACCATTGTGCGTCCGTTTATGAATCGTCAACGCACCCGTTATCGCGAAAGCCTTGCCGCAGCCGGGGAAATCACAAAGGTATGGCTCTAGAATATCTCAATAAGATACCCATGAAACGCGAAAACAGAAAAAGTACCAACTCTCTTGGGTATGCCTCCGCATATGCTGCTGCAGTGTGGCTGTTTCCGAGAAGTGTAGGCCGCAGGTTTTGCATTGAAATGGCCGGTGCCCCGTATGCGACTGCATGTGCCGTGCGACTTTTTGTTTGCTCGCAAATCCTTGCGTGCCATGCCGAGTGCAGCCCTCCCAGTGACAATCATAATGAGCTTTGCCGCTGCCGATGTGGGCAGAGAGGATGTGCGTTGTGAGGTCATCGGGAGAAGAGAACAACTCTGTGCATCCTATCCACTTACATGACTTGGCACTGCAGTGTGTAGATAAAGGGTTCGGCGAGTGCGAGTGTGACCTATCCCGAGGCGAAGGATCTGAAGGGGTGTCTGTCGATGATTCATTGTGAGTATCTGGCAAGGATTGAAGCGGAGAGGGGGGAATGTTTCCGGTACGAGTTGGGGACGTTTTCGTTGATGGTTCAGTATGCATAGTTGTTGATTGCGGGAAGGGATAGTGAACGCCAAGATGGTCTTGCATCAAATGCGTGGTAAGCACATCGAGGATGGTATCCGGAAACGTGGTCATCGAAGAGCTTGGAATAGATTCTGGATAGGGATACATAGCGCAATCTCCCCAGTGGCACGATAGGGCATTGAAGTCGAATTGTCGATTATGAGGGGCTGAGCATAGCGGCTGAGGTGCTGGTCCACCCACTAGTTTTGAAAGATGGTCCACATTAACATGCCCCACTAACTCCGCGATGGATGAGAAGGCAGCTTTGCAACTTGCCCACTGACAACTGAAGATATGTGTTGGTGACTGTGGCAAGTGTTGTTGTAGGTTGAAAGCCTGGGAAAGGACCGGTGGCGAAAAGTCTGGAATAGTGGATGACGCTGGGCATCCTATGTCACCTAGAAGCCGGGATGCGGGGGGGATGCCACCACACTCTGACAAAAATTGGGACACATGTTGTTCTCTGTAGTCACTCTCGCTGCATCCACATAAATCATCAGCAGACGATGCATTCCAGTTTGACTGTGGGATCTCTGGGTTGAACGACTTGGGCTGAGATAGATAGGAATGATAGTCGGTACAACATCGCAGCTTATAAACAGAGCGATTAGAAAATCATGGAAATGACAATATATAACGTACAAATTCTTCAAGACCAGGGCATTCGGCACAGTCCTCATCAAGCGTACAGGTGCTATCGCAGACAGTGTCGCGACCAGTGACATGGCAACTGGGCTCTGGGTGAGTGGGATCGTCGCAAGCAACGACAACACATTGATCAGTGCATTGCGAGGTGATATCTAGTATGGGACACGCTGCCTCTTCACATTGATCCAAAGACATTTCAAGTTGCGGAGCGTTATTGGACCGCGGATGGGGTGAGTGGAGTTGACCCCCACGACGGATATTATCCGGCCCCGGAAGGCAACAAGCACCGTACGAATGGCTCTCCAACTGCATGGACAAATGATTATTCCTCCGCGTCGTCCTCAGATCTGAAAGATTGTGGTAAGGTGTGCTGATTGTCGATGATGCTGATGATGACAAGGCAACTTGAAGGCGATTTGTATGCGGTAGACGCCCAAGAGGATGGGGAGTTGGAGAGAGGTAGATGTTCCCCTGGTTGACTTTGTGTGTGATTGCGCTATTTTCCATCCCTTAGTTCAGCTAAGTGGTGACTGTGGAGGTCCTCTTCTTCAAAGTGCCCTCTGTGTTGTATCCATAAAAGGGGCCGAGTTTCGGCTCGCCGCCGAAGCTTGAGCCGTTACAGGAAAATTCACATAAAGCCTCAAAGTGAGTACGCATTCATATCAGTGGAACTACCGCCAGGCGAATGATACAAAACATTGTGCCTGTACAAAACTATCTATGAGTTGATTAGGCCCGGGAACACAAGCAGCGTCTACGATCGGAATATGCCGATACTCGTTCCACCGCAACCACAACGTTCATGACCGTCTGTCAACATGATACCCGACCCCTTCATTAGTACCTACTCTTTCCATTCATGTCACTTGTCAAACCCTTTCTTTGATCACCACTCTTTCAGTAACGCCATCGTCTTCCACCTGTCAACAACTCTTATATCGTCTCTCGTTATTCTGTCAAATACGACGCCACTCCCTTCAGATACCACTCTTACCGATCGTAATCAAGCCCCTTGGCTTTAGCTATACCCGGACGACCCTTCTTATTCCTCGAGTATAAGTAGCGCATGTACGGTCCTTATTGACCATCGAATGATCACTTAGAGCCCCCATTTTACTTCCATCAGTCAAGCAACGCATCCACCATCTTCTATCGATCGAATCAACACAATCATTATTCCTCATCACACCGTCAAGTAACCCTGACCCTTATTCGTAACACTACTCTTTATCATTATCGTACTCGTTGTCCGTCCTCTTAGACTTATCGTTATGCCTTCCTATCAAGCAGTCTGACAGTCCCCTATCGCACTCTCATCTTTCCAGCTACGCACACCGTAGCGAACTTACAGGATAAAAGGAACCAAAGAAAGAACAGTTGCGTGAGATAGGTAGCTATTACACAATGAAAGTATAAGAACCCGCCATAGTGTTACTGCTTTAATACAGAACATCAACGGTCGAGTGATATCAAACGTCGACGTCGCCCGTATCCGCTCCTTCTACACTTCGTGACACCGAGTCGGAAGAGAATCGACGTGGCGTGGTTTCCCTCGATCGTATAGAAGGGACCAAAAGCCGATTATCAGTTAGTCCGAGAGTCCTTCGGGTGGGAAGGACCCGTCCTATGTCCTCTACTTCAGAATATGCAATTATCATGGGAAAGGGTGCCTCTTACCTAGTTTCTTTATTTCGTCGTATCCCTTAAGTCGTTCCTTATCGAATTCAGGGTTAACAGAAGAGCCCTCCTCCAAAGCAACGTAATCAATGCGCTTATCGATTATGAAGCGGTCGTTCACCGTCCACGGCGCGTCAAACAGCACTTCATCTACCCAGCGACAGTGCCGTATAAGCTCGCAGCGCTCAGTATGCGAAAATTGAGGGGTGGAATTATGGGCTCGGCATTGCTCATCCGAGAGCACTCCGACGATAAGGTGTACAGAAGGGAATGAGAATTTTGCTTGACGGAGCTGAAGTGCGTGTCTAAGAGACTTTAGTTCCTGTACAACGTTCACAAGCGGTATACTCACCCAGCATTCAACACATCGAATACGCCGTCAACATACACCCTCACTGTCCTGTTGTCCCGCGGGTATTTTCCTGGTCCAGACGCGTCAACTACCGCTCGGACATACACCTGTATATCTGCAGGACTCAGCACCACCGTGCTAAATCGTTCCTGAGCTGCATTAGATGCGGGAGGCTCATACGTAGTCAATGCTGGGATATGATGCAAGTCGGCAATACTGGATTCCAGCGACCGCTGACCGGGGTTAGATATGACATCGTAGTCCTCGTCGCTCAGGACAGATGAGTTATCCATGATAACACAAGCACTGAAATACGTCAAAAGTAACAAGACCGTCCGATGGTACGATGAGACCGTTTGCTAGTAAAAATGCGAAACACGAGGCCATTCTTCTTTCGCAAAGATATCGACACTTGTCGCACCAACCTTACCCGGACTCGGCTAAAGCCGAGAGGCCAGCAGTTGGTTTCTATTGCGGAGATCAACTCTCCCACATGTACACCGAAGGCTTTCCTACTAGTACCGCATGAGAGTATCTTGTTCTTTGTCCATCATGTTTTCGGAAACGGTGAACATGTTCGAAGTGCTTCTGTAGGTGATTTACTATGCTTGGGCTTCTGGCAGAAGGATAGTGGTTGTCAACCTTCCATCAGAGAATTAGTGTGTCACAGTCCAAGCTCTGGCTTCTTTGATATTGAGTGAAACTAGGGAACTGCAGGGGTAAACCCTACGGGTATGGCATGCAGCCCCAGCTACTCATCATTACAGTCGTGTGCACGATAATTGGGAATTTTTGAAACGCTTGTGACCAAATAAGGAAATCTCCTTCAGACTGCAATTTGCGCCGATGAGCAGACTCAGATCGTTGAAATCAGTCGCATATATGCTATGGTTAACAGACGAACAAGCATAGATCTCAAAGAGTGTGCGCTTCGACTCTGGAATCACGGTTGGGATGTGGAAGACATCTGCGATGCACTCGGTGTTTCGAAGGCAAGCTGCTGTCGCTGGCGCCGCATTTTTGACGAACTTGGGACTGCCAACAAGCCACCTTCTCCTCTGAAAGGCCCTACTCGAATCATCACTCGAGCTCTCCTCACGGCTATCGAAAACCTCTTCATTGAGGACTCTGATCTTTTCCTTGACGAAATTTGTACATGAACATCAAATCACCACATGCACAAACTTGACTACAAGGATTTGTAAATTCCAGTAATCAAAAGAAGAATGTATGTCCTGATGCATATACCTCCGGTGAATGATATCGACTCATCATCGTCAGATTCCTGCACCTCTTCAAGCTTCAAGTTGGGCTGGTCAACTCGATCGGACCCATCGTAGTCGAGCAGTGACCAGTCGGCCTCGAGGAGGCGCCCTACTTTCTTCTCATTATTAGAGGAGGGTGCTGGTGACTCTGGAAACTCTAGTGGTTTATCGCTATCGTGGATGGCTGCCACTGTCGCGTTCTGCTGTCTAGGCGGAATTATCATTGTATGTGCACACGGCTGATATTACTCTACATTAGTATTTCAGTGCACCGGCAGATCGTGGCATTTTTGCATGTCCGGAGCCTAGGAGCGCGAGGTATGCGGCCACGTCCACAGGTCAAATTCGTAGCTCCGCGTGAAGAAATTGCCGCAAACCACGTCATTGAAGCCAGCAGCACGTATTGACGTTTTTCAACACGATCCACGCACCGAAATGGATACCCATCCCTTGCACAGTACCCCACCATGACATCCACCAAGACCGCTCTCATTCTCGGTGCAACAGGCGCAACAGGCAGACTCCTTCTCCGCGAGCTCCTCTCAAGCAACGAATGGTCAAAAATTGGCGAATATGGTCGACGAGTAACACCAGAAACCAACCTCTCCGAAAATGATAGGAATAAATTGGAGCAGAAGACAATTGACTTTGAGCATTTGGATTCAGCGGGGTTGAAGGATGGGCGGTGGGACGTCGTGTTCGTCGCACTTGGAACGACTCGCGCAGTGGCAAGGAGCGCAGAGATGTTTGAGAAGATTGACAGAGAGTGAGTTCCGTGGTTGCTCTTGTCGCCTTTGAAACTTCATTGTCATGCATGCATCAGGTACGTAGTGAATGCCTGCCGGGCTGCAAAGACGGATGACCCGACACACGAACAACGCGTCGTATATATTTCTGTGCGTTCCATTTCAAGATTCTTTTATGTGAATTGACATGGATATAGTCTGGGGGTGCTAACCCTTCGTCTCCCTTCCTTTTTTTGAAGTACGCAGGCATCACATGCTATTATATCATATATGTCCCTTGCATGACTTCGTTTCCTTCAGATCAAAAGGTCTCACTGAACTAGCCTTGGCTCAACTTGGATATGCAGACACCATCGTCTTCCGCCCGGGTCTCCTCAGAGGAGCACAGCGCGGTGAAACAAGGCTCGTAGAAACTATCGCCGGGTACGATCTTCTTTCTATCCAAAGCATATCGAGTTGACCTTTTTTTGCACGATGAAGCCTCATACTAGGAGCTGTATCGCATTTTATTCCAAGCGTGGAGATTCAGGTTCCCGTTCTCGCTAGAGCTACCATGAAAGCGGGCGCTCTAGGCACTTCGGGGTTACCAGCCTCTGTGGACGCCGTCAAAGCGGGAAAAGAAGGAGCCTGGTTTACTCTAATTGGGTACAAAAGTGCGGTTATCCTTGGGGAGCAGCCTGGAAGTGATATCGCGACGCGGGGGAGTTGATGTTGACAGTGTATAATATGATCTATTCAAAACAATATAATGAACACTTGTCGCACCAACCTTACTCTGATTCGGCTAAAGTCGAGAGGCCAGCGATTGGTTTTTCTATTGCGGAGATCAACTCTCCCTCTCTTGTTCCTTGTCCATAAGTGACAATATTATGTTTTTGGAAACGGTGAACATGTCCGAAGTGCTTCTGTAGGTGATTTACTATGATTGGGCTTCTGGCAGAAGGATAGTGGTTTTCCATCAGAGAATTAGTGTGTCAAAGCTACTGTAGCAGTTAGTGTTCAGCTTTGTCTTTCCCACGCTTGTCGCTTGCTCCCGCTTGCTTGAGGCTTGAGCTGCAGTATATGCCATTCAGAATTTGGAGGCAACGAATGCCTTCACAACACTTGCCATGAGTGTCGACTTTTCCGTTCTTTAACAATGGGTCTTTATTATCATTGATATGCTCTGCTACGTGCTACATTACTCGTATTTTTGTACTTCCACTCCTCGCCTTCGGCGCCACGACACATCATATCATGTATTACTTGAACTCCAGCTATCGGCCGTCGTTGCATGCTATGCTGTACACTCCCTACGACAGAATGTGGATGAAAGGATGATGATAATGAAGCTCCTGCAGCCACTCCTGTTCCAAAGCACTAGAGTAAGATGGAATTGCAGTATATTGTTCCTTCCAGTTTACAACGAGACAGTACTGTAGCACTTGTGGTTTCCATTTTCGTTCATTTATTATTGTGAGCTACCGCTTGAGCTAGCCAAAACGTTTTAGTGCCGCTCAGCTTATCAATCGTGAGAAAAGCTAGGTATAAGCTGAGCGGCAACACTAGCTAGCAGCAGTCCTACATAGCCTACTACAGTAGAAATGCTCATAATGCATAATGCATAATAATTAATAAAAAACAAAAGAGACATGTTTGCTCATATACCACCACTATGCATTATGAGCAGAGCATGATGCACGACATTTCTATTGTAGTGGGTGAATTTATATGTCGAAAGTCGGTTTGTTATCGAATTTTTTTGTCGTTTTTTCAATATGCATTATGAGCATTTCTACTAAGTAACTGTACCATCATTACAGCCATTTGCAGAACACTAGGCCAATCCCACCCAAAAAAAACACCAGTCGGACCACAACCTTTCAACTTCCGACGATCAATCACGCGCACGTACTATGGACGTCAATTGTTTATAAACTTGCCTTAAATTCGCCTTAAATTGCTTTAAATACCTTAGTTGCTTCTTAAAAAAGCAGGTTATAAATTTTAAGGGATAAGAGCATAAAGACAGTCGAGATGAGAATCAACAAAAAGTAGTCCAAGGCGGGTTAAGATTCAGAAGGTCTATAATCCAAAAGTATACTAAAGAAAGATCTGGGAGCACCTATAATCAAGAACAAATGCGGGTTGAGACGAGTGTCTAGGTCAGACAGAACACCTCGCTGCTCAAATCTGTCACATAGACTGTTGACAAGGTTGTTAAGAGACATGGATCGATCAGAATGACCAGGGGGACGGAGTGCAAGTGCAGCTTGATGGAGGTCAATGGCCTCATCTAGGTCAGACAGAACACCTCGCTGCTCAAATCGGTCTTGGAGATTGATGGCAAGGTTGTTGAGAGACGAGGATCGATCAGAATGACCAGGGGGACGGAGTGCAAGTGCAGCTCGATGGAGGTCAATGGCCTCATCTAGGTCAGACA